>ML780163.1:35694-54689 GCA_009831015.1 Picea engelmannii | reverse complement strand
ACATAACAATTATTAGTTCATTTTGTGAATGATAGCTTTGTCTTCTTCATAAATTGAATTGTTATATATAAGTTTTCTGCATAATAGGTTTCCCTTATTGCAGAGATTTATCATTAGAAGATTGTTATGATTTTCTTTTATGTATTGTTTGTCCTGTAACATACTTCAAGAAGAAGCACAGCTGATCATTTACGATAAACTTAAGGGCTAGAACGGTGTGAGTTTCCTCCCCGACCAGCTTAGAAGTTATCATACACAGGGTAGACTTGGAGCGTTTCCAGGTCAATTAGTAATTTGTTTGCAGTTTTGATTAAGTAGTGTAACATAGATAATAGTTCAATTAGATTTATATTAGATCATTTAATTTCAGTAATTTTTGTTTCTTTTTCATAAAATATAAAAAAAAAAAAGATCCTTGGCTGTCTAAGGGCAGAGAATATACATGTGTTTTGCAGGTTTTAATCAAATCTGTAGGATGTCCATAGTGTACATTTGTGAATAAGGAATATTGTAGCTGATAATTAGATAGTTCATTTGAGTTATTATAATCATAATTAGTATCTTCTATATATAATAGTTAGTAGTTTATAGTTAGGATTAGTGTAGTTAGTTTAGTTTTCTTTATTAGTTTCTAGTTTCCTTTATTTTAGTTAGTTTCTTGTATTCAGTTATAGTTTAGTTTGTTTTAGTTACTTTAGTAAGATTTCTTAGTTCAGATCTTTTCTCTCTGGTTTTCATAGGAGACCTTAGAGTGGCCAATGGAGCCGTTAAACTCGTCAGGGTGGTCCATTCCAAACGGCTTGGGTTATTTAGACAACCCCGGACCGGTTCCACTCTCCTAGTTGATGGACGGTCAATTTCGCCCATCAACAAAGCTGCCTACACAGGGTCTATGAAATTTTACTACTCTTCATAAGCGTTTCTCTAAACGACAGTTGTAAATCATCACATTTTACCTGTCATCTATCCATGCTTCGTTTTCATGACTGAAAGCATGAAAACTCGCAATTATCATTATCATTTTGTTATTAAATTCCATTCAAAGTATATCATTTACTACTGAATTGAAATTTCTTGCTATGAGTATGTTTCTCTCATTGTTTATGATCTTTTCGATTCTAAGAGTGCCTAAGAAAATTATGGTTGTTTGAACGAAAGACCCCCATCAATTGGTATTTGATTTTTGTATCGATTTTGGTTTGATGTTTGACCATATTTCTTTCATGAAACCTTTCACTATTCAATTTTTGTAAACCACCTATCTTTGCAATCAGACTTTGATGCACACACTTTGTCTTCAAGTACTCTATGTACCCATTTCCAAGGTGTCATATGATGTACAACATGCCATTACTCCTTAGCATGGTCTCGGGCTTCACGAATTTGCTCGCACGCATTACGATTAACACCTCTTCCCACCGTTTGAATCATCACAACTTGTATTGATGAGGCTTAAGGGAAATGGCTCTGTTGCATTTTTCCAAACCCTATTTTGCATGGCTCCAGTGGAAGAGGTTGAAATGAATGGCGTCCAGACCCTGCTCTTGTATGATAATGCTAGGGAATATTTGGAAAGGAAAGGTTGGCATTTGTTCATCAAACAATTTCAGGGTTTTAACCTTCAGGTCGCCCAGGAATTTGCCTTAACCTTTGATGGATGTAGGGAAAAGATCAGTGATGTGTAGTTAGAATTAATAGAAGAGTTCTTAAGCCAAACCACGAGACTGCAGTTGGGAAGAAACGGTTCAAGAATTCAAAAGTGGACGAGGTCCCTTGGAAGTTAGTGTTTACCTCATGAAAAAAAACTAGTTGTGATCGAGGTATGCCTATTTCGTTCTTGAAACCTAGGTGGCAAGATTTACTTGTTGTAGTAAAGAAATTCATCACATGTGAAGGACAATTTAGACTTGTTTTCCCCTATCATCTATGCCTCCTTATGAGTTTCATTGCTTTTCCATTGAATATGCCTTACTACCTGCTCAGAAGTCTGTATAAAATGGGTAAACGATTTAGGAAACAGAGGTTAGATTCGAGTTTATTTCATTATGGTCTAATTAAAATCATCCTAATTCACCAGTTACGGTCACAAAATGATTGTTGGGATGTGTTCATTTCATGAAATGGTTTTGGTAACCATGAGTTGGGATGGGTAGATAAGCCGGTAATTGTAGAAACCCTTGTGAACCCTACAACTTCTTCTCCACCGTCTTAGGCCTGTGATTTTTCCCCTAATAAAGAACCCTCGACTTACCCTGATGTCATTCTATAGGACAATCGACCGGTTACACATCCAAATAATTGCACTAAAAATGTTAAGAAACCTACATGAAGGAAGCTAAAAGGCAGTGTTGATGTCAATTTCAAGAACAAAAGGGCTGGTCATTTAATTTCTCTGTATGCTCGAAATAAAATGAAACCCCATGAAGACACAATAAACACAATTGAAGTGAGCGAAGATTCAGACTCATAAATTGAAAAATTCCTGGTTGAAGAGGACCCCGTGTCATTCGGGCTATACCCTGACCGACCCTATGACTATGTTAACAATCTGCCTCCTTGTCTAAAGGACAACCCGGAATTTCCTAGCATCTAATTCTGTGATAAGCCTACCATTCACATGGAGGATTCTCCGACCCATAATGTTGTCAGTGCTAATGCAAATCCCTTACAATCACAATGTGATGACTGTCGATCATGGATCGATAGGTACTATATTGATGGTCCACTGCTACAGTCATGACTCAAGTCTTTAAGAGACCAAGTTGATATGTTGACAAATGAAAACAACAGACTTAAATCCATTATCCAAGGGAAGGAGAAACACTTGAAAACTACAGGTCAAGTCATTTTCAAAAATGTAGAAGCAGCAACAGCTATCATTAATTCTAAAATTTCTTGATATGTTTTGATTCCATGATTTGAGGTATGATATTTTTAATATTTAGCATTATTGTGTCACTCTTAATTTAGGATATTCGATTTGATTGAATAAACCATTTTTCTTATTAAGATTAGTCTGTTTTGTTTATTTAATAAAATATGATTGCATTTTCTATTATAACTAGCTACATAATCGCAAGATTCTGTAGCCAGTTAAGAAAATTTGAATTCTTTGATTTGATTATTGAAAACATATCTAAAATCTTCTCTTTTTTGTTTGTTTTCAGGATGATTAAGGAGCCCATGATTTCCAAGAAGATATGAGGCTTTTCTTGATATTTCCCAGCCATATCAACTTTGTATTTTGAGTAAACAGATTAGACTCTTGGCAGTTTTTGATATTTAGTGAAAACAGGGTGGCTGCATCCCCCATTAGTTTTTGAAACCAAATTGATCTTATCAACAGGAAACAGTTATGTTTCCTGAAACCTATATAAACATATTATTTTGTAAACATTGGATGATCTCAACCTGGGCCAAGAGTATGGGCATTTTTATCACAGACTTGAATGGAATATGATGCATGTTATAGCTTTAGCTTTTCTGTATGATGTTTTTATTAAAGTTATGTTTATTTCAATTTGATAATAGATTATGATTTCTTTTGTCGGCATAGTTTATTGCGATTTAATATCATTTGATTTATATATGTCGTCCATGTCTCATGTTTCAGAAAAAAACACACAGTGATCATCTATCCAATTTAAATTAGTAGATTCATCTCTAATTTATATTGAATATCTACATGTAAGTGCTTACAGGAAGAATTATCTCATCGTAGCAATTTGCAAATCATATGATTACTGTAACTGTATCTATTCAATGTTCTGTTGTTATAATTCAATCTCCAGCATTGTCGTTCCTCATTTATTAGGGGTAGTCCCAAGATCTGTACCAAGTTTACTTCATCAGATAAAGGTGGTGGGATATTCAACAACGAATAGACATTGGATACAGTAACAAGTTAGCTCGTTATTTGATTTCGTTAGTTTCCTGAACATAGAAGTTTTCTCTATATAAAACATTTTTTGCTATCTATTATTTTCTTTTTAATTAGGAGGTCTAATGTGTAATGTCATGAATGTATGCATTTAAGAAAACAAAACAAAAAAAAAAATAGATAGTGTTTTTACTTTCTTTATTATTATCCCTAAAAGTAATCAATCCACATTTGATTTTTACGAGTTTAGATTAATACTCGTGTTTTGTATAGATTGTATATAGAATTATCATACATACAATATTTAATTTCTACATATATATTTACTTAGATGCACTTATAGATTTTAGTGATTGTTATTTATTAGGTTAATGTTTTCCTTTTAGTTACTTTTTCTCTTTCTTTAGGACTTATATTGGCCAACTGAGCCGCTAAACCCATCGGAGTGAATTAATCCAAATGGCTTGGTTTAATTAGACAACCCCAGACCGGATTCACTCCTCTAGTTGATGAGTGGTCAATTTTTCCCATCAACAAATGGCGCTAGAAGGAGGGCCTGAAAACTATTAATGGCACGAGGAGGTCATAAGACTCCTCCCCCACCTACTCGCTCACCTATAGTAACTAGAATTCATTCAGACGACAACATTGTTCCTCAAACAACAACCACATCAAACGACGATCTATATATCACAGTTGAACCAGTAACTCCAAATCCACCAAGTGGCGACATACAAGAGATTGTTCGTCAATCCCTCATAAGAATGCATAGTGCCTTATCCCGTATCAGACAACCAAATCAACCTTTGAAACAACCTTTAGATTTATATGATACCAGAGAGCAACTTGAAGGTACTGAAATTACCTTAAACCCTACGGATCCAGTTCATATCCTCACTCCTGCAGCAGGAGGGTCTGGTATTCCACCATCACCACCCCCTTCATCTCCTTCCCCTTCTGGAGAAGAGTCCTCAGATGAAGGCAGTTCCTCATCTCAGCCTTCGACACCACCCACACCTATGGCCAATCCAAACAATCCCGCCAGACCCTGACTCGACCATGATGTCGTGGCCATACCTAGTCCCCAACATCCTTTACCTAAACACCCAGAGAAATGGCTCCCTAAATTTGACCTAGACTCCAAACAGATCGCTGAAGATCACATCAAAAATTTTATGCTAGCCATTAGAATTCATAGTGTTGAGCATGAATACGTAGCCTGTATATTGTTTCCCTACACCTTTTAAGGCAATGGCTCTACCTAGTACATTTCCCAAAAACCCCAAACCATCGTCTCATGGGATGAATTTCAGTCATGTTTCCTTGAGAAGTTCGGAGACGATAAGTATCCTAAAGTCCTAGTTATGGAACTTTCTAGTTTAAAAATGAACCCCAAAGAAAAGATAAAATACTTTAATCAAAGGTTCCTGACACTAAAGAATCGAATCCCCACGGATTCGATGTCTGCCGTGAATCTTATTGTCGCATACTACATGAAATCCTTACATCAAAACATAGCCATTTAGGTAAAGAGGTCCAAGAAAGCCACATTGATAGATGCCTTTGAAGAGGCCATTCAGATTGAGAAATATATTCTTAGCTTAAAAGACAATACCGTTAATGAGATAGAGACTAGTTCATCCTCCAAGAAGAAAATTGAAATCCTTCCTAGACCTCCCCAAAATAAAGCTCAACCTGAGAGTTCAGATCTAGAAAACTTACAGAAAGTCGTTCAGAAAGTGTCCAATCAAGTTATAGATTTGAAAAGGTCGGCTGAAGAAGATTCTTCGAGCAAAGGGCCTTAAAAAACCCCTTTTAGGAAGCCTTTTCCCACAAACGGATCTAACTCAAATTCTGAAGGCCTAAATCTAGAAAGCCTACAATTTTCTATTCAAACGATCCTAAAAGCACACGATAACTTGATTCCTCCCGAGATTCCTAAATAAGTAGTTGAACAAGAGACAGTATAAGAAGATGAATCCTCTCCAAACATTTGTGGACATTTTTCGAATAGCATTTTTCAAGCTAATTTCGAAACAGTGCATCCTTACAATACTAGGAGCAAGACAACAAATACGCATTCTTCTGAAATTACGACGACTTTGCCTCCAAAACAGTCTAAATCAATTGAGACCAAACATAATTAGGTAAACCCAAGTTTAGATTATGATTTGATCGAAGATCTAAAAAATCTTAGGGCTAACATTTCTGTTTACGAATTATTAAAATTCCCTTTTCTTTTGCAAAAGATGTTATAGAATATTGCGGAGAACAACAAAAATAGCAATCTGAATAGCAACAAAGGTGTCCAAAACAATCCCAAAGTTCCTCAGAAGGCCTCTGCCAAAACTACATATGAGCCTCATGATAAAAGAGACCTTCCTGTAAATAGTGTAACAAATGTAGATAAACCATTTTTAGAGGTTTCGATTAAAAAACAACAAACTTCTACTGTTAATACTCGCAGAAATGTCCCTCCATTTTTGTTGACTTTTGAAATTTTCAATAGGAATGTACATAATTGTATGTTAGATTCAGGTGTGTCATCTAACATAATGCCTTGGTCTATTTGTCAAAAGATTAATGCTGAAGTTCAACCATCCAGCTTGATCGAACTAGTGTTAAAGTGATAGGCAAATTAAAAAATTTGCTTATAAGATTGTCATCTAATCCTAAAGTCCATTAAGTGATTGATATCATTGTTGTAGATATCCTAGAAGTATATGGTTTGTTTTTAAGTAGAGATTGGTTAGAACAATTACATGGCTATTTTGCAACAGATTGGTCTCACTTGTGGCTTCCCAAGAATGGAAAGCCTAACAAAATCAAGGTAAATCATTAACATTATCTGAAGTTCATGGTAACTGATTTAAAAGATCCCAATGAACCATTCACTCCTTCTACTTATTTACCTGAAATACAAGGAATGGATACTTTTTCTAGCAATTTCATGGCCGAAACTTCTACCATCACTGACTCATAACAACAATCTGAAATTATGACATGCAGACAGTCAACATCCTTCTCTCAGTGGTCACATGCACGTGACGAAAATCAAATATGGTCTCTCTACTTCGATGGGTCAAACTCTAAGGAAGGAGCTGGTGCAGGGTGCATGCTCATCGATCCATCCGGTAACAAAACTCTGATTGCTTGCTGGTTAGAATTCGAATGTACAAACAACATGGACGAATATGAGGCACTCTTGCAAGGTCTTAGAAAAGCACTAGATTTGAACATTAAAAATTTGACTGTCTTTAGTGATTCATAAATCATGGTTAGACAGGTAAAAAATTCTTTCCACTGTTTATCTCTGCACCTTAAAATCTATCAAACTGAGGTATGGGATTTGATGAACAAGTTTTCCACATTTAACATAAATTCTATTCCTAGATTGAATAATTCTGAAGTTGACTTGTTAACTAACGTCGCTTCAAAACGTTTTCCTACAGAAGGCATATCTCCGAATGCATTTTTTGTCGAATTGTTGTTCAGACTGTCTGTCCTAGACAACATCACGAACTGGAGAGTCTTCGATGATGATCAATAGATCATAAGTTTTCTGCATATGAAAGAAAATTTCCAGGGTGCGATGATCGATGAAGGTACCCATGACAAAAATCTTCATGATTTTACGGTAATACCAGATCCGAGATCACCAGAATTTGCATCAGACATGGTAAACTCTATCCCAAAATTTGTGGTTAGATTAGAAAATTTTTATGATCTTCATTATAAGTTCAGAAAATCAGTGAACTGTAAAATGGATAGTTACTCCTTGACACGTGAAAAGGTAAATTTGGGAACTAAAGACAACCCAGAGTGCATTAATTTAGGGTTGGGGTGTTCTGAGCAAGAAAAGGTAGAATTTATCAAGTTGTTTAAGGAATTCAAAGATGTTTTTTCTTGGACATACGACAACCTAAAAACCTTTGATCCTAACATCATACAACACATTATTCCCATGAAACCTCAAACCCAACCTTTTCAACAAAAGTTAAGGAAGATGCACCCAAAACGTGAACCAATAGTCAAGAAGGAATTAAACAAACTCCTGAACACTAAAATAATCTTCACGGTTAGGCACACACAATGGGTCTCTAATATTCTCTCCGCCAAGAATAAGAGTGGTGAAATCCAATTATGTGTCGATTTCCGAAATCTTAACCAAGTGTCTAATAAAGAAAACTACCTTGTCCCTCCCATGGAACAGATCCTTCAATAGGTATCTGGCTATGAAATATTATCCTTGTTGGATGGTTTTTCAAGATATAACCAAGTCCTTATGTCTCCCCTAGACCAGCTCAAACCTACTTTTTGTACCCCATGGGGCACCTACGCTTATAGAAAGATACCCTTTGGACTCATAAATGTTGATGCCACTTTTCAGAGAGTGATGGACATTGCTTTCCGTGGCTTAATCAATCAAGCTATAGTAGTTTACCTGGATGACATCACTGTCTTCTAAAAAAATAAAGAAGATCATCTAGCTAATTTAAGATCTGTTCTAAAGCGATGTCGTAAGTACAACATTTCTTTAAATCCTAAAAAATCTGTCTTCGTAGTAGAACAAGGTAAGATCCTCGGATTCGTTATATCGAATGAAGGGATGATTATCGACCCTAAAAGGACCCAATTCATTTCGAAACTGCCCCCTCCCTCATAAAAAAATTCCATGCAATCTTTCTTAGGTCAAATAAAATTTGTTAGGAGATTCGTCCCCAACTTTTCAGAAATGGTGAGACCATTACAAAAATTAATAAAAAAGGATGTACAATACCATTGGGGACCTTTAGAAATTCAGTCTTTTGATTCAATAAAAAAGGCCATAATAGACGTGCCTTCTCTAATGTGCCCTGATTTTTCGCAAGACTTCACCCTCTACACATTTGCCTCTGACCAATCTTACGCTGCTATCCTAACTCAAAAGAACACTGAAAATAACGAAGTCCCAATTCCCTTTATGAGCTCAGCCTTCAAGGGGGGAGAACTTAATTACCCAATAGTAGATCAGTAAGCTTATGCTATTTTCAAAGAAATAAAACTCTTTCGAGCTTATCTGTTGAAATCTAGGACAAAAATCATTGTCCCTTAACTGGTTGTCAGAAATTTGTTAGTACAGAAAGAACTAGGCGAAAAAAAGGAAAACTGGGTCACATTCTTACAAGAATATGACATAGATGGAATACTTATGTGTTGTCTTAAAAACGATGAAGTAGAAAAAGTCTTGTTGGAGTTACATGCAGGGGAAGTTGGTGGGCATTTCGGTGGAGACACCACTGCCCATAAAGTATTAAGAGCAGGTTATTACTGGCCTACTCTTTTTAAAGACGCTCATGCCTTATGTCGCAAGTGTGTTGTTTGTCAAAAAGCATCGGGACGGATATAGAAACCATCATTCCCTTTTCTACCAGTTTTGGTAGACTCCCCTTTTCAGCAGTGGGGCCTGGATATTATAGGTCCAATCAATCCTGCATCCTCGCAACAACATAAATACATCATAACAACCACAGATTATTTCACCAGGTGGTCCGAGGCTTCCCCATTAAAAGATGTAAATACCAGCCAGGTAATATCCTTCTTGAATTCAAATATTATCACTCGTTTTGGCATCCCTGAATGCCTGGTATTTGACAATGCTTCTTATTTTTCGTCTCTTGAAATGAGTGATTTCGCTCTAGAAAACTGAATTAAACTAAAGTAACTTGCCATCTACTACCCCCAAGGAAATGGTTTGGCGGAATCAACAAATAAAAATATGATCAAAATTATCAAGAGAAAGGTCTCTCAAAGCCCTAAAAATTGGCATAATGCACTGTTAAACGCAATCTGGGATGATAGAGTAACTCCTAAAACTGTTGTGGGTAACTCACCTTTCTTCCTCGTTTACGGCAGGGAAGCGATTCTTCCACTGCATGTCTGTCTTCCATCTCTGCAGTTATCACAGAAGGTACAGGAAGAAGATTGTCCCCCCTTGGAGAGTCGAATTAATGCTTTCATTAAAGTTAGAGGAAGTGAGGGCTCAAGAAAAACAAAAATTGGATCAACATCAGCTCATTGTTAAAAACTGGTTTGATTCCAATTCTTCCTCTGATTATTCTAATCTGAACTCATTCATTTTGCAGAGATAACTACTTCTCCCAGCATGTCACCATTGTTGGCAGCAAGTATATAATTATCATTTTTATAAGCTGCCTACACAGGGTCTATGAAATTTTACTACTCTTCATAAGCGTTTCTATAAATGACAGTCGTAAATCATCGCATTTTACCTGTCATCTATTTATGCTTCATTTTCATGACTGAAACCATGAAAACTCGCAAATATCATTATCATTTTGTTATAAAATTTCATTCAAAGCATATCGTTTAGTACAGAATTGCGATTTCTTGCTATGAGTATGTTTCTCTCATTGTTTATGATCTTTTCGATTCTAAGAGTGCCTAAGAAACTTATGGTTGTGTGAATGAAAGACCCCCATCAATTGGTATTTGAGTTTTGTATCGATTTTGGTTTGATGTTTGACCATATTTCTTTCATGAAACCTTTCACTATTCAATTTTTGTAAACCACCTATCTTTGCAATCAGACTTTGATGCGCACACTTTGTTTTCAAGTACTCTATGTACCCAATGCCAAGGTGGCATATGACGTACAACATGCCATAACTCCTTAGCATGGTCTCGGGCTTCACAAATTTTCTTAGACACATTGTGATTAACACCTCTGCCCACCGTTTGAATCATCACAACTTGTATTGATGAGGCTCAGGGCTATGGCTCTGCTGCGTTTTTCCAAACCCTACTGTGTGTTCTGTGTTAATTACCCATCCATTCGGTATGGCTCCAGTGGTAAGGGTCGAACTAAATGGCATCTAGACCCTACTCTCGTATGATAATTCTAGGGAAGATTTGGAAAGGAATGATTGGCGTTTGTTCATCGAAAAATTTCAGTGTTTTAACCTTCAGGTCGCCCAAGAGTTTTCCTTAACCTTTGATGGTTGTGGGGCAAAGATCGGTGATGTGCAGTTAGAATTAATAGAAGATTTATTAAGAAAATCCATGGGAATGCCAGCGTTGGGCATAAATGGTTCAAGAATGCGAAAGTGGAGGAGGTCCCTTGGAAGTTACTGTTTACCTCACGAAAGTTGTGATCGAGGTATGCCTATTTCATTCTTGAAACCTAGGTGGCATGATTTACTTGCTGTAGTGAAGCAATTCATCACACGTGAAGGACGATTCGAACTTTTTTTCCTATATCATCTACGCCTCCTTATGAGTTTCATTGGTTTTCCGTTGAATATGTCTTACTACCTGCTCAGAAGTCTGTATAAAATGGGTAAACGGTTAAGAAAACATAGGTTAGATTCGAGTTTATTTCATCATGGTCTAATTAAAATCATCCACATGCACCAGTTACAGTCACAAAACGATTGTCGGGATGCATTCATTTCACGAAATGGTTTTGGTAACCATGAGTTGGGACAGGTAGATAAGTTAGTCACTCTAGAAACCCTTCTGAACCCTACAACTTCTTCTCCACCATCTCAGGCTTGTGATTTTCCCCCTAATAACGAACTCTTGACCTACCCTGATGTCATTCAACAAGACAATCGATCGGTTACACATCCAAAGAATTTCACTAAATATGTTAAGAAACCTACAAGAAGGAAGCTAAAAGGCAGTGTTGATGTCAATTTCAAGAACAAAAGGGTTGGTCATTTAATTTCTCTGTGTGATCGAAATAAAATGAAACCGTTTGCAGAAACAATCAACATGAATGAAGTGAGTGAAGATTCAGACTCATAAATTGAAATATTCATGGTTGAAGAGGACCACATGTCATTCGGTCTATACCCTGACCGAACCTACGACTATGTTAACAATATGCCTCCTTGTCTAAAGGACAACCCAGAATTTCCTGGCATCCAACTCTTTGATAAGCCTACCATTTGCATGGAGGATTCTCTGACCCATAATGTTGTTAGTGCTAATGAAAATCCCTTACAGTCACAGTGTGATGAGTGCCGATCGTTTATCGATAGGTACTATACGGATGTTCCAATGCCACAGTCACGACTCAAGTCTTTAAGAGACCAAGTTGATATGTTGACAAATAAAAACAACAGACTTGAATCCATTATCCAAGGGAAGGAGAAACGCTTGAAAACTACAGGTCATGTCATTTTCAAAAATGCAGAAGCAGCAACAACTATCGTTAATTCCAAAATTTCTTGATACGTTTTGATTCCATGATTTGAGGTATGATATTTTTAATATTTAGCATGATTGTGTCAATCTTAAGTTAGGATATTCTATTTGATTGAATAAACCATTTTTCTTATTAAGATTAGTCTATTTTTTTTTTATTTGATAAAATATGATTGCATTTGCTATTATAACTAGCTACAGAATCACAAGATTCTGTAGCCAGTTAAGAAAATTCGAATTGTTTGAGTTGATTATTGAAAACATATCTGAAATCTTCACATTTTCATTTGTTTTCAGGATGATTAAGGAGCCCATGATTTCTAAGAAGATATGAGGCATTTTTTGAGATTTCCCAGCCATATCGACTTTGTATTTTGAGTAAACAGATTAGACAGTTGGTAGTTTTTGATATTTAGTGAAATCAAGGTGGTTGCATCCCCCATTATTTTTTGAAACCAACTTGATATTATCAATAGGAAATAGTTATGTTTCCTGAAACCTATATAAACATATTATTTTGTAAACATTGGATGATCTTAGCCTCAGGCAAGAGTATGGGGATTTTTATGACAGACTTGAATGGAATATGATGCACGTTAGAGCTTTAGCTTTTTTGTATAATGTTTTTATTCAAGTTATGTTTATTTCAATTTGCTAATAGATTATGATTGATTTTGTCGACATAGTTTATTGCGATTTGATATCATTTGATTTATATATGTTGTCCATATCTCTTGTTTCATAACAAAACACACAATGATCATCTATCCAATTTAAATTAGTAGACTCGTCTCTAATTTATATTGAATGTCTACATGCAAGTGCTTACAAGAAGATTTATCTCATCGTAGCAATTTGCTAATCATATGAATACTATAATTGTATCTATTTAGTGTTTTGTTGTTACTTAGATAGTGTTTTTACTTGCTTTATTATTATCCCTAAAAGTAATCAATTCACATTTGATTTTTACGAGTTTAGATTAATACTCGTGTTTTGTATAGATTGTATATAGAATTATCATACATGCAATATTTAATTTGTACATATATATTTACTTAGATGCACTTATTGATTTTAGTGATTGTTATTTATTAGGTTATTGTTTTCCTTTTAGTTATTTGTTCACTTTATTTAGGAATTAGATCAGCCAACGGAGCTGCTAAACCCATCGGAGTGAATTAATCCAAATGTCTTGGGTTAATTAGACAACCCCAGACCAAATTCACTCCTCCAGTTGACGAGCGATCAATTTCCCCTGTCAACAAATGGCGCTAGAAGGAGGGCCTGGAAACTATTAATGGCATGATGAGGTCGTAAGACTCCTCCCCCACCTACCCGCTCACCTATAGTAACTAGAAGTTTTTTAGATGACAACATTGTCCCTCAAACAAAAGCCACATCAAACGATGATCTACAGATCACAGTTGAACCAATAACTCCAAATCCCCCAGGTGGCGACATACAAGAGATTGTTCGTCAGTCCCTCATAAGAATGCATAGTGCCTTATCCCATATCAGACAACCAAATCAACCTTTGAACCAACCTTTAGATTCCTATAATATCATAGAGCAACTTGAAGGTACTGACCTTACCTTAAACTCTACGGATCTAGATCATATCCTCACTCCCGCAACAGGAGGGTCTGGTATTCCACCATCACCACCCCCTTCATATCCTTCCTCTTCTAGAGAAGAGTCCTTAGACGAAGGCAATTCCTCATCTCAGCCTTCGACACCACCCACACCTATGGCCAATCCGAACAATCCCACCAGACCCTGGCTCGACCAAGATGCAGTGGCCATACCTGGTCCCCAACATCCTTTACCTAAACACCCAGAGAAATGGCTCCCTAAACTTGACCCAGAATCCAAACACATCGCTAAATATCACATCAAAATGTTTATGCTAGACATTAGGCTCCATAGTGTTGAGCATGAGGACATAGTCTATAGATTGTTTCCCTACACCTTTTAAGGCAATGCCTCTACCTGGTACTTTGCCAACAGCCCCACACCATCCTCTCATGGGATAAATTTGAGTCTTGTTTCCTTGAGAAGTTTGGAGACGATAAGTCTCATGAAGTCCTAGTAATGGAGCTTTCTAGCTTAAAAAAGAACCCCAAAGAAAAGATAAAAGACTTTAATCAAAGGTTCCTTACACTAAAGAACCGAATCCCCACGGATTCGATGCCTGCCGAGAATCTTATTGTCGCATACTACATGAAAGCCTTACATCAAAACATAGCCATTTGGGTAAAGAGGTCCAAGAAAGCCACACTGATAGAATCCTTTGAAGAGGCCAGTCAGATTGAAAAAGATATTCTCATCTTAAAAGACAATACCGTTAATGAGATAGAGAGTAGTTCATCCTCTAAGAAGAAAATTGAAATCCTTCCTAGACCTCCCCAAAATAAATCTCAATCTGAGAGTTCAGATCTAGAAAATTTACAGAAAGTCATTCAAAAATTCTCCAATCAAGTTATAGATTTGAAAAGGTTGGCTGAAGAAGATTCTTCGACCAATGGGCCTTACAAACCCCCTTTTAGGAAGCCTTTCCCCACAAACCGATCTAACTCAAATTTTGAAGGCCTAAATCTAGAAAGCGTACAATTTGTTATTCAAACGATCTTAGAAGCACACGATAACTTGATTCCTCCCGAGATTCCTAAAGAAGTAGCTGAACAAGAGACAATAGAAGAAGATGAATCCTCTCCGAACATTTTTGGACATTTTTCGTATATCATTTTTCAAGCTAATTTCAAAACAGTGCATCCTTACAATACTAGGAGCAAGACAATAAATAAGTCTTCTTCTGAAATTATGACGACTTTGCCTCCAAAACAGTCTAAATCAATTGAGACGAAACAGAATTCAGTAAACCCAAGTTTATATTATTATTTGATTGAAGATCTAAAAACGCTTAGGGCTAACATTTCTGTTTACGAATTATTAAAATTCCCTTTTCTTTTGCAAAAGATGCTGCAGAATATTGCGAAGAACAACAAAAATAACAATCTGAACAACAGCAAAGGTGTCCAAAACAACCCCAAAATTCCTCAGAAGGCCTCTGCCAAAACTAAATTTGAGCCTCGTGATAAAAGAGACCTTCCTTTAAATAGTGTAACAAATGTAGATAAACCATTTTCAGAGGCTGCGATTAAAAAATAGCAAACTTCTACTATTAATACTTGCAAAACTGTCCCTCCATTTTTGTTGACTTTTGAAATTTTCAACAGGAATGTACATAATTGTATGGTAGATTTAGGTGTGTCATCTAACGTAATGCCTTGGTCTGTCTGTCAAAATATTAATGCCGAAATTCAACCATCCAGCTTGATCGAACTAGTGTTAAAGTGATAGGCGAATTAAAAAATGTGCTTATAAGATTGTCATCTAATCCTAAAGTCCATCAAGTGATTGATATCATTGTTGTAGATATCCTAGAAGTATATGGTTTGTTTTTAAGTAGAGATTGGTCAGAATAATTACATGGCTATTTTGCAACGGATTGGTCTCACTTGTGGCTGCCCGAGAATGGAAAGCCTAACAAAATCAAGGTAAATCGTGAACATTATTTGATGTTCACGGTAACTGATTTAAATTATCCCAATGAACCATTCACTCCTGCTAATTCGCCTGAAATACAGGGGATGGATACTTTTTTCGGCAATTTCATGGCCGAAACTTCTACCATCACTGACCCGTAAACGAAATCTGAAATTACGACATGCACACAGTAAACATCCTTCTCTCAATGGTCACATGCACCTGACGAAAATCAAATATGGTCTCTCTACTTCGATGGGTCAAAATCTAAGGAAGGAGCTGGTGCAGGGCGTGTTCTCATCGATCCAGCAGGTAACAAAAGTCTGATTTCTTTCCGGTTAGAGTTTGAATGTACAAACAACACGGTCGAATATGAGGCACTCCTGCAAGGTCTCAGAAAAGCACTACATTTGATCATTCAAAATTTGACTATCTTTGGTGATTCATAAATCATGGTTAGACAGGTAAAACATTATATCCACTGTTTATCTCTGCACCTTAAAACCTATCAGACTGAGGTATGGAATTTGATGAACAAATTTTCCACATTTAACATAAATTCTATTCCTAGATTGAATAATTCTGAATTTGACTTGTTACTAACGTCACTTCAAAAAATTTTCCTACAGAAGGCTTATCTATGAATTCATTTCTTGTCGAACTGTTGTTCAGACCATCCATCCCAAACAACATCATGAATTGGAGAGTCTTCGATGATGATCAACAGATCATAAGTTTTTTTCATATGGAAGAAAGTTTCCAGGGCGCGGTGATCGACGAAGGTACCCATGAAGAAAGTCTTCGTGATTTTATGGTAATACCAGATCCAAGATCCCAGGAATATGCATCAGACATGGTAAACTCTATCCCAAAATCTGTGGTTAGATTAGAAAATTTTTATGATCTTCATGATAAGTTCAGAAAATCAGTGAACAATAAAACGAATAGTTCCTCCTTGACACATGAAAAAGTAAATTTGGGAACTAAAGACAACCCACAGTGCATTAATTTAGGGTTGGGGTGTTCTGAGCAAGAAAAGGTAGCATTTATCAAGTTTTTTAAGGAATTCAAATATGTTTTTGCCTCGACGTACAATGACCTGAAAACCTTTGATCCTAACATCATACAACACATTATTCCCATGAAACCTCAGACCCAATCTTTTCAACAAAAGTTAAGGAAGATGCACCCAAAACTTGAACCAATAGTCAAGAAGGAATTAAACAAACTCTTGAACACTAAAATAATCTTCCCGATTAGGCACACAGAATGGGTCTCTAATATTGTCCCCGTCAGGAAGAAGAGTGGTGAAATATGATTATGTGTCGATTTCTGAAATCTTAACTGAGCATCCGATAAAGGCAACTACCCTGTCCCTCCCATGGAACATATCCTTCAATAGGTATCTGGCTTTGAAAGATTATCCTTGTTGGATGGTTTTTCAGGATATAACCAAGTCCTTATGGACATCGCTTTTCGCTACTTAATCAATCAATCTATAGTAGTTTACCTGGATGATGTCATTGTCTTCTCAAAAAATAAAGAAGATCATCTAGCTCATTTAAGATCTGTTCTACAACGATGTTGTAAGTACGACAATTCTTTAAATACTAAAAAATCTGTCTTTGCAGTAGAAAAAGGTAAGATCCTTGGATTCATTGTATCGAATGAAGGGATGATTATCGACCCTGAAAGGACCCAAGTCATTTCAAAACTTCCCCCTCCCTCGTAAAAAAATTCCATGCAATATTTCTTAGGTCAAATAAACTTTGTTAGGAGATTCATCCCCAGCTTTTCAGAAATGGTGATACCATTACAAAAATTAATAAAAAAGGATGTACAGTACCATTGGGGACCTTTAAAAAGTCAGGATTTTGATTCAATAAAAAAGGCCATAATAGACACGCCTTCTCTAGTGAGCCCTGATTTTTCGCAAGGCTTCACCCTCTACACATTTTCCTCTGAACGATCTTACGCTGTTGTCCTAACTCAAAAGAATGATGAAAATAATGAAGTCCCAATTGCCTTTATGAGATCAT
Source organism: Picea engelmannii (assembly GCA_009831015.1). NCBI lineage: Eukaryota > Viridiplantae > Streptophyta > Pinopsida > Pinales > Pinaceae > Picea > Picea engelmannii. Next base: position 37,010 of record ML780163.1, on the reverse strand, counting down.
CCTTCAAGGGGGAAGAACTTAATTACCCAGTAGTAGATTAGTAAGATTATGCTATTTTCAAAGAAGTAAAACACTTCCAATCTTATCTGTTGAAATCTAGGACGAAAATCATTGTCCCTTAACCGGCTGTCAGAAATCTGTTAGTATAGAAAGAACTAGGCGAAAAAAGGGCAAACTGGGTCACATCCTTACAAGAATATGACATAGAAATCACCCCAGCACAAATTGTAAGAGGCCAAAGTTTATGCAAGTTGGTCACCGATTCAGCTATAGGACAACAAAATGAAAATGATATGTTAACTTCAGATCAACACTATCAAAATCAAATCTGTTGTGCACAAAACTCCGTTAGTTCCTGGTATGACGACATCAAATTTTGTTTTATACAAGGATCAGTTCCCCATCACCTTGATCCTAAAAAAAGGAGAGAACTAAGATTAAAATCTGCTTCTTTTCAACTGATTAATGGTATTTTGTTTCGCCAAAATTTTGATGGAATACTTATGAGTTGTCTTGAAAAAGATGAAGCAGAAAAAGTCTTGTTGGAGTTACATGCAGGGGAAATTGGTGGGCATTTCGGTGGAGGCACCACTGCCCATAAAGTATTAAGAGCAAGTTATTACTATCCTACCCTTTTTAAATACCCTCTTACCTTATGTCGCAAGTGTGTTATTTGTCAAAAGGCATACGAACGAATACATAAAACAACATTCCCTTTGCAACCAGTTTCGGTAGACTCCCCTTTTCAGCACTGGGGCCTAGATATTATACACCCAATCAATCCTGCATCCTCACAGCAACATAAATACATCATAACAACCATATATTATTTCACCAGGTGGTCTGAGGCTGCCCCATTAAAAGCTGTAAATACCAGCCAGGTAATATCCTTCTTGAACTCAAATATTATCACTCGTTTCGGTATCCCTCAATGCCTGGTATTTGACAATGCTTCTTATTTTTTGTCTCTTGAAATGAGTGATTTTTCTCTAGAAAAAGTTATTAAATTAAGGTACTCTGCCATCTATTACCCCCAAGGCAATGGTTTAGTAGAATCAACTAATAAAAATCTGATCAAAATTATCAAGAGAACGGTCTCCGAAAACCATAAAAATTGGCATAATGCACTGTTAAACGCAATCTAGGATGATAGAGTAACTCCTAAAACTGTTGTGGGTAACTCACCTTTCTTTCTCGTTTACGACAGGGAAGCGATTCTTCCACCACATGTCCTTCTTCCATCTCTGCAGTTATCGCAGAAGGTACAGGAAGAAGACTGTCCCCCCTTGGAGAGTCGAATTAACGCTTTGTTAAAG
>ML780162.1:447905-459163 GCA_009831015.1 Picea engelmannii | reverse complement strand
GTTAGATACACAAGTCAAATTTGTCTGAAGGACTATGTGAAAAGTTGTGAGGAAGCATGGAGCATAATTCCTCAAGAGCAGTGGGTGCATAAATTCATCAACACACTGGACACAACCCCTATCAATTGGTACCTTCAAGCAAAATTGTGCCTCATCACTACATATTAGGAAGGTATGACCCAAAATTTGTAACTACCTTCTTATTTGAAAGTCAATATCCTGCAGTGGATCAAGTATTACATATTGTAAGATAGAAAGTGTTCGAGGAGGCACCTAGCTTCCCTTTGGATCAAGAAGAGGATGAATGAGTTGCACCTCTTCAAAAACTGCAAGGCTATTACAATATCAATGCTGATGAAGATTATGATCCTAGGAAGGTGAACATCGTCAAAAATGAAGGCCAAAGAGACATAGAAGGACCAGGAGTTGAGATACCTTTCATTGGAAAGCCGATCAAAATCAAGAAAGTCAATATTGGAACAGAGCAAACACCGAAGCTTGCCAATGTTGCAGACTATTGGGATGTTGCCACTATTGACAAGATTACAGAGTTACTACATGAATATCAGGACTTGTTTCCAACCAAGTTCACTGATATGAAGGGAATTAAAGGGCCTATGTGAGAGATGAAGATCCCTTTGAAACTAGATGCCATACCAGTCAAACAAAGACCTTACAGATTGAACCCTAAATATAAGGAAAAAGTGAATATTGAGCTCGACAAAATGTTGGAAGCAGGGATCATAGAACCTGTCAAAGAGTCAGAATGGGTTATCCCTATGGTGGTACAAGACAAGAAGACGTGAGAGATCAGGATCTGTGTAGATCTTAAAAAGATGAACGATGCTTGTTTGCATGACCCATTCCCTATGCCATTCACTGATGAAGTGTTAGATAATGTAGGAAGCCAAGAGGTATATTCTTTTACAGATGGATTTTCAGGATACCATCAAATCCGAATTGCCAAGGAATATCACTATAAGACCACATTTGCAATAGAATGGGGATCCTACCAATATACAGTGATGCCATTTGTATTGAAGAAGGCACCAGCCATCTTTTCCAGGGTGGTGGTCGGAGCGTTTAAGGAGTTTTTACATAAATTTCTAGAAGCATACTTTGATGATTGGACTTTTTTTAGTTTATTGAAAAATCACTTTGAATGTCTAAGGCTAATGTTGGACAAGTGTAGGCAGTGTCAGATTGCCTTAAACCTGAAGAAATGCATCTTCTTTTCACCATTTGGAGTGTTGTTAGGTCATATTGTATGCAAGAAGGGATTGGTGGTAGACCCATCTAAAATTTCCATTATAGTTTATTTGCACCCTCCTACTTCATTCAAACAACTAAGCACTGCACTCAGACATACTGGATACTACAGGAAGTTCATTAAAGGCTATGCATAGATTACTACACCCATGGAGAATAATTTGAAGAAAGAATGTTAGTTTCACTGGACATAAGAATGCAAGTAGAGCTTCAACACCCTGAAACAGAAAATGATTACTGCGCCTATTCTGGTTTTTCCAGATTGGAGCAAGGAATTTCACGTGCATGTAGATGCATCTTCCATTGCATTAGGAGTTTTGTTAGCACATCTAGGACCAGGAGACATTGGCCACCCGTTATCCTTTGCTCGCAGAAAGCTATCAACAACTAAGACTAATTACACCACTACTAAGAGAGAAGGGTTAGCCATGGTGTATGCGCTGCAAACGTTTCACCACTACTTGTTGGGAGGACACTTTAAAATGTTTACCGATCACTCTACACTAAAATTCCTGGTCAACAAGCCAGTGTTGGGGGAGAGAATATGCATATGTCTTCTGTTGTTTCAGGAATATGATTTTGAGATCATGGTTAAGCCAGGAGAATGAACAAAGGTCCTAACCACTTGTCAAGGTTGGAACATGGAGAAGAGCCTACTAGCTTGGAGGATACACTGTCATATGCATAGTTGCTAGCCATTAGAAATATTGATGATTTCTTCGCAGAGATAGTCTAGTTACAATCAATAGGAATGTCACCTAGTGAATATACAATCACCTAGAAGAAACATCTAGTAGTGCACGTTGTAGACTTTTCACTCATAATTGGACATCTATGCAAGATGGGACCTGAAGAGATATTAATGAGGTGTGTTATGGAGGCAGATAGACCGTTCATCCTCACCGAAGCTCATGAAGGCATCGCAGGAGGACACTACATAGGGAAAGCAACTGCGTAGAAGGTTCTTAGAGTTGACCTTTGGTGGCCTACCCTACACAGAGATGATAAGGACTATTACAGAGCCTGTGATGTATGCCAAAGAGTTGGGAAACCGTCCAGAAGAGATGAAATTCCTTTAGCACCACAACTGACCCTACAAGCATTTGATAAATGGGCCATTGACTTCGTAGGACCTATAAACCCACCAGGAAAGAGCACAGGATCAAGGTACATAATCACTGTGACAGAGTAATTGACCAGATGGGCCAAAGAAAGAGAAGTTAAGGATTGTAGTACAACTACATCTACATTCTTGATATTTGATGATATCATAACCAGGTTTGGATGCTTGAAGACCCTTATGAGCGATCAAGGCACACATTTCATCAATAAGACCATTGAAGCCTTTACTGAGGAATTTTCATTCCACCATCAGAAGAGCACGCCTTACCATCCACAAGCGAATGGTACAGTTGAAGCATTCAACAAGATCTTGGAGATATCATTGACGAATATTTTCAGTGTGAACATCGATGATTGGGATTTAAGAGTACCAGCAGTACTATGGGCCTATAGAACCAATTACAAGAAGCTAACAATCCAAACCCATTTTAATTTGGTTTATGGTCTAGAATTCGTTGTCCCAATGGAATATTTGGTACCAAGCCTAAGAATCACTTCCTTTATAGAGATGGATGATGTTGGCATTGTTCAAGAGAGGCTCGCACAGTTGGTCGAACTAGAAGAAGACATATTTATTGCAGGATTCCATCAGCAGGTACAGAAGGACAGAAAGAAGGCCTACCATGACAGACACATCAAGAATAAGGTATTTAAGCAAGGTGATTTGGTATTGGTATATGATGGCAAGTTCATGAAGCATCCAGGAATGTTTTGAACGCATCCATACGAGATTTATTATGTTATATAAGGAGGAGTTGCGCAGCTGAAGACTTTGAATGAAGAATGGAAGGAAGGGTTGGTGAATGGGAGCTGGTTGAAATTGTATTATGACAACCAGCTTCCTCACATATCTCAGTAAAAGCATGAGGAAAAGGGTCTAGGTACCAGGTGCAGTTGAAACTGGGTACCAGACACAGAAAAGACAGTTTGTACAAGGAAGGGAGGCATAGAGAAGAAAGCAAAGGCTGCCCTGCGCAGTTTGAAGTCGAAGAAAAACAGAAGGATCAGATCTGAAGTGCCTCAGGACGAGTCACAAGTGATTTTTGGGGGCTTGTTGGCCCTTAGTTATGGAATCAAGTGAAGATCAAGGAAGAAAAGGCAAAATGTGAACTGGGCGGAAGACACAGTGACTGATACTAGGTCGAAGTGAGCAAAAGAGCAGAAAAAATGGAGCGAAGTAAGAAAAAGAAAGATATTGGATGAGGAGATCAAGGATGACATATCAGAAAGGAAGACGGATCGTGGACAACTGAGCAAGTGGAAAAATCCACCTTTGGATGCTTTGGAGCACCACACGAGAATGAAGGAAAGACACGTTGGAAAAGCCCTGAAAACGCGGGTCAAGTTGACCTAGGGTTTTAGACACGTAGGGTTTTGGTATCTAGGGATTTGACACTTAGGTCTTGACCTAAGGCTATCGGTGAGCTATTGTAATGTATAAATAGAGATCTAAAGGACCTGGGATGGGTTGTTGGTATTGTTGGCTCTAGTTTTGTTATTGGCATGAGTGATTATTGTTGTGTGAGAGAGAAGTGATAAGTGTAGAGCCTTCTGGTATTGTAAGATATCCAGCTGGGTAAGTGATATATAAATGTTGTATTGTTTTGGTATTGGATCCACTTGGTGTTCCCTTTGGTTGTGGACATATTTGTCCTGCAACCCCCACATAGCTACTTCAGGTGAGACTGCATCTGCCTCGCAAGTGTTGTTCAAAGGGCCAGTAGTTAGGGCTTGTTGGTGCACTCTTGGAGTTGAAACTTGGGTCTTCCCCTATGCCAACATGTTCCATCATTCTACTTCTACTTCAAGGTGGCAGGACAAGGAAAGGATAGGTGGTTGTAGCCAGAGAACTTAGGGGGTTGTAGCCTCCTTCTAGTTATAGCCAGAGAATTGGGGAGTTGGAGCTTCCCTCAGGTTGTAGCCTGAGAAACTAGGGGGTTGGAGCTTCCTTCCATTTGCAGCTAGAAAACAAAGGAATTTGGTGCTTCCAATGAATGTAATTATTCAAGACATATAAGAAAAATCATTATGTGGTTTTCTCCCGATTTGGGTTTCCACGTAAAACACTGATGTATTGTGTATGTGTGTGATTTTTTTCTTATTGCTCATTATTGGATAATAATTCTACATTGATATAACACTTGGATTATTTGGAGAAAATGATTATAATTATGTTATTATTGATTCACCCCCCCTCTCAGTAATCCAACAAATAGTTTGATAAATACAAGATGTGGGAGGGTTGCTAATTGTCAAGGAGGGTTCAAATGACTTCTCAAAGATAATTTAGATGCTAAAGGAAAACTACACCTAAGATTTAGCTCCATTAAAACCTCATGCAGTAAGTTGGCAATAGATTAATTAATGAATTTCAACAACTTTCTAAAATTTAGCAGTTTGTTGGATTTTTGTCTGCTTGACTGTTGTCGCCTATCTTCAAGGCCCAGAATCCAATGAAAGAGATGGGTTGTGACCTCCTAAGTATATTTTGGATGTTATTTTCTATTTAATGAAGGAGGGATCTCAAGGAGGGGGTAGAGAGGGTTGTATTGAGAGGTTTTTCTTTATGTTTTCATATAACTCTGTAAATGATATGCAGTGAAGATTCCAGATTCATCATCAATTGATGGACAACTTTTCTATTTGATATCATATATTTTCTTCTCTCTTGTTTAGATGTCTATGGTGAATTTTTTGTTGTAGATGCTTGTTGGATTCCTATCAGTGAATTATTTAATGTATGTATTATTGCAAGTATTTGTTATCTTTTGGTTGAAGGGTTCTTATCCAAGTGATATTTATTCTAATTATATGTTTTAGGTTACCTAAAGTAAGTTAAATATATATACTTTCCTTCATATGATAGTCGTATTGCTCACCACTACCAACGTTTTCACTGGTCATAGAATTTTGCATGCCTAGATTGCTAAGTTGTGTTTCACTCATTGTATGAAATCATTTTAAATACTTTTTTCCATTCGTACATACTTCATCAAAACCAATTTTCAAAAATCCTTTTTCAAACTATTGATGGGTATTAGGCTTTCGCTTTAGCAATCTAAGAGAAACTCCTAGTGCCAACATTTTTGGTGTCATTTTCGGGGACGAAATTGAAGATCTTCCCTGGGTTGTACGACACAGATAACTGCCATTTATTGATGGTGAGAAAGGATTTGTGATAGGAAAGACTGCAATTGTTTCACCATGGAGACTCCACACATTTGAGGAACTTGTTGGTGATTCAAATCAAGTTACAGGACTCCACTGAGGAACGATCTCAAAAAGAAAATGGAAGGAAGACACAGGAAGTCTAGGTATCAAGATATAAGTTTTCTTCAAGAGATCAAATTCTTTTTTATCAGTTTTTTTCCTGTCATTTCCCTCATATATCAAGAGAATCATCATTTTATTTGTTTAATCTAATGACCATAAGCCTACTATTGTATATCCCTCTTTGAAGGAAGAAGGTCTACATTATTATTACATAGTTGATGTTGACCCTATCCCTTCATTTGAAACATATGATAACAATATGTGTATTCAAATCCTTCCTAAACATGATCATCCCTATCACCATGTGAATGATACAACTAAATCACCACCTTCTTTGATCATAGTACCATATTCTACCACCACTACTGGAATTTGCAATCAATCTATGAACCTCGCTTTCAACCTACTGATGTTCAGTCCAGAAAAAGAGAAAAAATGTTTAAACCCTTAAAACGGACATCTACTCTTCATCCTTACCCTCCCAAGTTTTTAGAGTATCTGCCTCTTTTTGTTGGAGAAGATCATATTATAGCTGAGAAGCATTTGGGATATTTTCATAATGTCAATGACAATTTGGAAATCATCCATGAGGATGTTGTTATGAGGTTATTTTCCAAATTTTTGGTTGGAGATGATGCTTTGTGGTTTGAAAATCTAGAGGTTGGTTCCATTTGTTTGTGGGCTGAGTTATTTGGTGCATTTTCAAGGTACTCGGGAGAGAACAAATATCTTGATCAATACTTAGAAAAGTTTTATGATTTGAAAAAAGGGGAGGATGAAGCTCTTGTTATTTTCAAAAGGAGATTTTATATTTTTTATTGCAGCATGCCTTTAGATATACAGCCTCATGAATCTACTACTAGACTATGTTATGTAACAAATATTCATCCATAATTTTCTCTTCTTCTCCTAGAAAGGAGGTTTGTCACCTTGTAGCAAATGTTCATTGATGCTTAAGAGGTTGAGGACAATCTCAAAGCCTATGGAAAATTTTCAGATCAATTTAAGGATGAGGAGTAGAATGCAGACATAGCTAACAGTGAACATGAACCAGAAGAACTCCATGAGGAGGAGTTGGCAGCGCAGCCTGTTGAGGAGAAAGATGTTGTCTCTTATTTTGTTAATTATGATCTTCGGGAAGCCTTTTTTTTATCTGTATATGATGAGTACAATAACTATGATGAGGTTTATTTCCAAAAAATATCAAAAATATCCTTTCATCCGGAAAAGGATTATTTTCAACAATATCATGAAAACATTCAACCCAATTATGACAATTATGACCTCTATCAAAGGGAAAATTATGACTTAGATGGAGGTAAGTCATTTCCCTTATTCTTTTCTTCATTTAAGCCTTTTAAAGAAATATTTTAAGTTGCTTATAAAGCAGAAAGAGTTGAGTTGTAAAATCACACAATTTTTTTGTAATACCCTTGTTTCCCCCAGCTTGTAAATATAATTATAACTTTCCAAAAGACTGTGGCAGACCAAATATGTGTGAATGTTGGATTTGATGAACCTTTTGTTATAAAAGTTAATGTATGTATTTATGTTATTAATTAAATAGGGATAGTGTTGCATAATTGTTGAAAGGAGGGTTTGCCAAGATAGATCATGATGTTATGAGATAGATGGTGAGGGGAACCAAAAATGGTTGAGATGACCTCCACCAAACTAGTTCCTTAATATATTTAACTACTCAGAACTAGAACAGTCCTCTAACCCATAAATGAATGACCAGTCATGTTGGTAGTTTCAAAAGCCTCCTCAAGAGTTAATGAGGATATGGTGCAAGGTACCCATATGTAATGCTTCCAAACCTGACCACGAGTTGGGGATTCAAACCAACGCAATATTGTGGAGAAAGAAAAGAAACGAAGTAATTTGTGGGAAGAGGCAGATCTGCAAGGAAGTGGGATTGAGAGACCAATATCCAGAAGAGAGAAGAACTCTTGCATCTCTCTGGTTTTTCAAAGGCGAATTGATAAACAAACTCATTCTGGGTGCAAGAATTTGTTGGCAACATTTTGAGTCCAAGTTGATAAACGGGGCTGATGACTGACTGTGGACATACTCGTTGCAAACATCCTTGCTTGGTACAATGAAAACAAATTTCTAAGTTCTTGTAGGAGGAGGAGAATAACCTTCGTCTCTGTCTGACGTGGAGCAAGAAGAAAGAGCCTCTCTCAGAGCATCATGGTCTAGTTAGGGGTGGCCAACAATAAATTTGTTCAAGAGTGGTTATGCCTATGGTTGGGTGGAAACATGCACCCCTTTCAGCAGTCGCTTCACGATTCTGGTTTTCTCATAAGTATTTTCATACTCAGTGTATTGGAATTGAAATGATGTTTGAATATACATGTTTATGGATAGAACATGTATTGAATGATTAAGGTAGAAATTTTTATTGTCTCTCTATGAACCCATGATTTGGTATTGTGTTATGTTTTCCTTAGCTTAAAATCTAGAGAGTTATGGGATGTGGGTCTGTAAGAGAGTCGAGGTAGGGTTAGCTAAAATGCTTAAGTCCTGTTGACCTCTCGAAATTACCTTCATGGGATGATCTATATTTTATGAGAAAAAAAAATGAATACAGATTATTAATAGGTGCTTAACACAAAATAATAGAGATACAGTAAAACTGGTTTTCTATTCAATAACGAAATAAGCCGAAACTGTAAAATGCAGTGGAAACAAGCTTGCTGGAATGGTGGCAGCTTATCTCTGAGAAGAGATGTGACAGCAGCGCACATTCGCAAGAAGAAGGTTACAATGAGGCTCTGAAGGCATTTTTACAATAAGAAAGAATGCCAAAAACCCTAGACATCCAAAAACCTAACCCTAGGAGATGAAGTGCCAAAAGTCATGTGGTCCCCGTTTGGGTAAGTTAGTACATCAACTTCTCGGGGTCGTAACTTTTGCATACGATCTCCATTTTAGGCGTGTGGTAGCCCGTTAGAAATGTATCATCGAGGAGATTCATTTTAAGGGCTCAATCATGCCTTTGGATATCATTGAGGAGATATATCCCAAAAAACCTTCATTTAGGCCCTCAAAATGGCCCCAAAAGTTAAAACTGCTAAAAATAATAAATTGCCAAAATTGTCAGAAAACTGTTTTGAGCCAGTTGGAAAAGGTGGGTGGCCACCAATATCCATCTGGATCAATCCTCCCTCCTTAGGAAGAAATGGTATCCATTGCATTGAGGTCCCCCATCAGATGAGGAAATTTCTGTTGAATTTGGTCCCAAGTGAATCACTTGCCTTGGTGCAGGAGCTACCTTGCTTTAACGACTCGATAAAGTTGGATCCTTTGTTGTCAAGTTCCCTTGATCTGTCTATCCGCAATATGATCATTGGATTCCTTTTGTAGGCAGTCGGGGTTGAGCTCTGTTGGTGTCATTTGTTATGCTACTTCTGAGTTGTCTAATAATGGTGGGAAATAAGGGTGAAGGAGATCGATGTTGAACACTGGGTGCTGACCAAGGAAAGGAGGAATGTTGAGCTCAAAAGAATTATCCCCCACGGCCTTGGTGATAGTGTACGGCCCATAACGAAGTGGGTGAAGCTTTCGATGGGGTCCTGTAAGGCGTTCTTTCTGCAGGTGCAACCAAACTTTGTCGCCCACCTGAAACTTATGTGCCACCCGATGTTGATCATCGCATTGTTTGTACTTGTCATTGGACTTTTGTAGGATATCCTGAACCAGTTGGCAGATGTGCTGGATCCACTCAATGAAACGGGTGGCTTTGTCATCTTCAATTGGAGCAGGATATGATTCGATCGAGGTGACCACAAGGGAAAGTGCAACATCTATGGGTCCAAATGGTTGGAATCCCAACCCCACTTGAAAGGGGTTGTGGCCGGTTGAGCTATGCAGGGTTCAGTTGTAGCTATGATGGACATAGGGAAGGCTCTCATCCCATGTGCGTGGGTGGTTTGAATTATACATTCTAAGGATATGCACAATCATTCGATTTACAGCCTCGATTTGGCCATCTGTCTGGGGGTGGAAGGCCGTGGATTTGGTGAGCCTGGTGTCCAACAATGACCAGAGGCTCAACCAGAATGTGTTGAGAAATAGACTATCCCGATCTGAGACAATTGTTTGTGGGATTCCAAAATGTACCCAGACTCGTTCAAATAAGAGCTTGGCAGTGGCCTCTGCTATGATGCTCTTCTTGCAGGCAACCAGAATCGCCATCTTAGAAAAGCGATCAACAACCAAAAAAACACAGTCATTTCCCCACTTGTTGGACGGGATGCCCAACATGTAGTCCATTGAGATGGGTTCCCATGGATTTTCAGGAGTAGGAAGAGGGGTGTACAGGCCCTGTTTCTTAGTGGTCAGTTTGGCAATAGCGTAGGCAGTGCAGGACCTGGTATACTTGCTGACCTCCTGTCGAAGTTTTGGCCAGTAGAAATGTTTATGTAGCATCGCCGCTATCTTTTCAACGTCGAAGTGTCCTGCCACCCGACTGTAGTGGGATTCCCAGATCAAATTCTCTCGCTCACTTGATGGAACATAGATATGGCCCAGACGACACAACAACCCATCCTGAAGATGGAAATTATCGACAACTGCGTTTGTACCCAACATTTGGTAGGTGGTGGCGAAGTCAGGGTCTGTCTCATAGAGTTGGGGCCATCTAGATGTCTCATGGCTACAAGAGTCTATCACCGTGGTGAGTGCCTCGACTGGCGGTCTACTGAGGCAATCAGCGACGTGATTGGTGCTTCTTGTTGTATACTTGATGTTGAGGTGGAATTGCTACAAGTATGTGGACCACTTTTGATGGCGGTCATTCTGCAATTTTCCTTGTGTCTGCATGAATTGCAGTGGCTTATGATCAATGTGGATGACTGTCTCCTTCCCAAGAATGTAATGTCTCTACTGGCGGCATGATTGCACAATGAAGTACATTTCTTTGTCATAAGTAGGGTACTTACAGATAGTATCTGACAGTGTGTCACTATGATAGGCCACGGGGTGGCCGTGCTGAGTGAGAACGGTGCCCACAGCATAGTCTTAAGCATCTGTCTCGATCTCAAAAGGACGTTGCAGGTCTGGTAGTGAAAGTATTGGGGTTGAGCACAAGCGTTGCTTCAAATCATTGAATTCTTGTTGTTGGGACCGGCCCCATGCAAATTTCACCTTACCACCACCCTTGTTTATTTGGCTGAGGGCCCATGCAATATGGAAGAAACCCAACATGAACCTATGGTAGAAATTGGCAAGGCCCAAGAAGCTTCAAAGCTCAACGAATGTTGTTGGGGTTGGCCAGTCATGGATGACTTGGATCTTAGCTAGATCCACATGTACGCCATGCTGATCAATGATGTATCCCAAGTAATGGACCTTGTCCATGTCGAAGGAGCATTTTTCCAAGTTGGTGTATAGCTTGTGCTGCCACAGGGTGTGCAGAACCTGTTGAATATGCTGCAAGTGTTTGGCCCAAGTCTTGTTGTAAATTAGAATGTCATCCAGATACACCACTACAAAATTATTGGTGAATGGTCACAGGATATCGTCCATCATCCTCATGAAAGTGGTTGGAGCATTTGTCAAACCAAAGGGCATGACCAACCATTCAA
>ML780162.1:435956-447805 GCA_009831015.1 Picea engelmannii | reverse complement strand
GTTAGATACACAAGTCAAATTTGTCTGAAGGACTATGTGAAAAGTTGTGAGGAAGCATGGAGCATAATTCCTCAAGAGCAGTGGGTGCATAAATTCATCAACACACTGGACACAACCCCTATCAATTGGTACCTTCAAGCAAAATTGTGCCTCATCACTACATATTAGGAAGGTATGACCCAAAATTTGTAACTACCTTCTTATTTGAAAGTCAATATCCTGCAGTGGATCAAGTATTACATATTGTAAGATAGAAAGTGTTCGAGGAGGCACCTAGCTTCCCTTTGGATCAAGAAGAGGATGAATGAGTTGCACCTCTTCAAAAACTGCAAGGCTATTACAATATCAATGCTGATGAAGATTATGATCCTAGGAAGGTGAACATCGTCAAAAATGAAGGCCAAAGAGACATAGAAGGACCAGGAGTTGAGATACCTTTCATTGGAAAGCCGATCAAAATCAAGAAAGTCAATATTGGAACAGAGCAAACACCGAAGCTTGCCAATGTTGCAGACTATTGGGATGTTGCCACTATTGACAAGATTACAGAGTTACTACATGAATATCAGGACTTGTTTCCAACCAAGTTCACTGATATGAAGGGAATTAAAGGGCCTATGTGAGAGATGAAGATCCCTTTGAAACTAGATGCCATACCAGTCAAACAAAGACCTTACAGATTGAACCCTAAATATAAGGAAAAAGTGAATATTGAGCTCGACAAAATGTTGGAAGCAGGGATCATAGAACCTGTCAAAGAGTCAGAATGGGTTATCCCTATGGTGGTACAAGACAAGAAGACGTGAGAGATCAGGATCTGTGTAGATCTTAAAAAGATGAACGATGCTTGTTTGCATGACCCATTCCCTATGCCATTCACTGATGAAGTGTTAGATAATGTAGGAAGCCAAGAGGTATATTCTTTTACAGATGGATTTTCAGGATACCATCAAATCCGAATTGCCAAGGAATATCACTATAAGACCACATTTGCAATAGAATGGGGATCCTACCAATATACAGTGATGCCATTTGTATTGAAGAAGGCACCAGCCATCTTTTCCAGGGTGGTGGTCGGAGCGTTTAAGGAGTTTTTACATAAATTTCTAGAAGCATACTTTGATGATTGGACTTTTTTTAGTTTATTGAAAAATCACTTTGAATGTCTAAGGCTAATGTTGGACAAGTGTAGGCAGTGTCAGATTGCCTTAAACCTGAAGAAATGCATCTTCTTTTCACCATTTGGAGTGTTGTTAGGTCATATTGTATGCAAGAAGGGATTGGTGGTAGACCCATCTAAAATTTCCATTATAGTTTATTTGCACCCTCCTACTTCATTCAAACAACTAAGCACTGCACTCAGACATACTGGATACTACAGGAAGTTCATTAAAGGCTATGCATAGATTACTACACCCATGGAGAATAATTTGAAGAAAGAATGTTAGTTTCACTGGACATAAGAATGCAAGTAGAGCTTCAACACCCTGAAACAGAAAATGATTACTGCGCCTATTCTGGTTTTTCCAGATTGGAGCAAGGAATTTCACGTGCATGTAGATGCATCTTCCATTGCATTAGGAGTTTTGTTAGCACATCTAGGACCAGGAGACATTGGCCACCCGTTATCCTTTGCTCGCAGAAAGCTATCAACAACTAAGACTAATTACACCACTACTAAGAGAGAAGGGTTAGCCATGGTGTATGCGCTGCAAACGTTTCACCACTACTTGTTGGGAGGACACTTTAAAATGTTTACCGATCACTCTACACTAAAATTCCTGGTCAACAAGCCAGTGTTGGGGGAGAGAATATGCATATGTCTTCTGTTGTTTCAGGAATATGATTTTGAGATCATGGTTAAGCCAGGAGAATGAACAAAGGTCCTAACCACTTGTCAAGGTTGGAACATGGAGAAGAGCCTACTAGCTTGGAGGATACACTGTCATATGCATAGTTGCTAGCCATTAGAAATATTGATGATTTCTTCGCAGAGATAGTCTAGTTACAATCAATAGGAATGTCACCTAGTGAATATACAATCACCTAGAAGAAACATCTAGTAGTGCACGTTGTAGACTTTTCACTCATAATTGGACATCTATGCAAGATGGGACCTGAAGAGATATTAATGAGGTGTGTTATGGAGGCAGATAGACCGTTCATCCTCACCGAAGCTCATGAAGGCATCGCAGGAGGACACTACATAGGGAAAGCAACTGCGTAGAAGGTTCTTAGAGTTGACCTTTGGTGGCCTACCCTACACAGAGATGATAAGGACTATTACAGAGCCTGTGATGTATGCCAAAGAGTTGGGAAACCGTCCAGAAGAGATGAAATTCCTTTAGCACCACAACTGACCCTACAAGCATTTGATAAATGGGCCATTGACTTCGTAGGACCTATAAACCCACCAGGAAAGAGCACAGGATCAAGGTACATAATCACTGTGACAGAGTAATTGACCAGATGGGCCAAAGAAAGAGAAGTTAAGGATTGTAGTACAACTACATCTACATTCTTGATATTTGATGATATCATAACCAGGTTTGGATGCTTGAAGACCCTTATGAGCGATCAAGGCACACATTTCATCAATAAGACCATTGAAGCCTTTACTGAGGAATTTTCATTCCACCATCAGAAGAGCACGCCTTACCATCCACAAGCGAATGGTACAGTTGAAGCATTCAACAAGATCTTGGAGATATCATTGACGAATATTTTCAGTGTGAACATCGATGATTGGGATTTAAGAGTACCAGCAGTACTATGGGCCTATAGAACCAATTACAAGAAGCTAACAATCCAAACCCATTTTAATTTGGTTTATGGTCTAGAATTCGTTGTCCCAATGGAATATTTGGTACCAAGCCTAAGAATCACTTCCTTTATAGAGATGGATGATGTTGGCATTGTTCAAGAGAGGCTCGCACAGTTGGTCGAACTAGAAGAAGACATATTTATTGCAGGATTCCATCAGCAGGTACAGAAGGACAGAAAGAAGGCCTACCATGACAGACACATCAAGAATAAGGTATTTAAGCAAGGTGATTTGGTATTGGTATATGATGGCAAGTTCATGAAGCATCCAGGAATGTTTTGAACGCATCCATACGAGATTTATTATGTTATATAAGGAGGAGTTGCGCAGCTGAAGACTTTGAATGAAGAATGGAAGGAAGGGTTGGTGAATGGGAGCTGGTTGAAATTGTATTATGACAACCAGCTTCCTCACATATCTCAGTAAAAGCATGAGGAAAAGGGTCTAGGTACCAGGTGCAGTTGAAACTGGGTACCAGACACAGAAAAGACAGTTTGTACAAGGAAGGGAGGCATAGAGAAGAAAGCAAAGGCTGCCCTGCGCAGTTTGAAGTCGAAGAAAAACAGAAGGATCAGATCTGAAGTGCCTCAGGACGAGTCACAAGTGATTTTTGGGGGCTTGTTGGCCCTTAGTTATGGAATCAAGTGAAGATCAAGGAAGAAAAGGCAAAATGTGAACTGGGCGGAAGACACAGTGACTGATACTAGGTCGAAGTGAGCAAAAGAGCAGAAAAAATGGAGCGAAGTAAGAAAAAGAAAGATATTGGATGAGGAGATCAAGGATGACATATCAGAAAGGAAGACGGATCGTGGACAACTGAGCAAGTGGAAAAATCCACCTTTGGATGCTTTGGAGCACCACACGAGAATGAAGGAAAGACACGTTGGAAAAGCCCTGAAAACGCGGGTCAAGTTGACCTAGGGTTTTAGACACGTAGGGTTTTGGTATCTAGGGATTTGACACTTAGGTCTTGACCTAAGGCTATCGGTGAGCTATTGTAATGTATAAATAGAGATCTAAAGGACCTGGGATGGGTTGTTGGTATTGTTGGCTCTAGTTTTGTTATTGGCATGAGTGATTATTGTTGTGTGAGAGAGAAGTGATAAGTGTAGAGCCTTCTGGTATTGTAAGATATCCAGCTGGGTAAGTGATATATAAATGTTGTATTGTTTTGGTATTGGATCCACTTGGTGTTCCCTTTGGTTGTGGACATATTTGTCCTGCAACCCCCACATAGCTACTTCAGGTGAGACTGCATCTGCCTCGCAAGTGTTGTTCAAAGGGCCAGTAGTTAGGGCTTGTTGGTGCACTCTTGGAGTTGAAACTTGGGTCTTCCCCTATGCCAACATGTTCCATCATTCTACTTCTACTTCAAGGTGGCAGGACAAGGAAAGGATAGGTGGTTGTAGCCAGAGAACTTAGGGGGTTGTAGCCTCCTTCTAGTTATAGCCAGAGAATTGGGGAGTTGGAGCTTCCCTCAGGTTGTAGCCTGAGAAACTAGGGGGTTGGAGCTTCCTTCCATTTGCAGCTAGAAAACAAAGGAATTTGGTGCTTCCAATGAATGTAATTATTCAAGACATATAAGAAAAATCATTATGTGGTTTTCTCCCGATTTGGGTTTCCACGTAAAACACTGATGTATTGTGTATGTGTGTGATTTTTTTCTTATTGCTCATTATTGGATAATAATTCTACATTGATATAACACTTGGATTATTTGGAGAAAATGATTATAATTATGTTATTATTGATTCACCCCCCCTCTCAGTAATCCAACAAATAGTTTGATAAATACAAGATGTGGGAGGGTTGCTAATTGTCAAGGAGGGTTCAAATGACTTCTCAAAGATAATTTAGATGCTAAAGGAAAACTACACCTAAGATTTAGCTCCATTAAAACCTCATGCAGTAAGTTGGCAATAGATTAATTAATGAATTTCAACAACTTTCTAAAATTTAGCAGTTTGTTGGATTTTTGTCTGCTTGACTGTTGTCGCCTATCTTCAAGGCCCAGAATCCAATGAAAGAGATGGGTTGTGACCTCCTAAGTATATTTTGGATGTTATTTTCTATTTAATGAAGGAGGGATCTCAAGGAGGGGGTAGAGAGGGTTGTATTGAGAGGTTTTTCTTTATGTTTTCATATAACTCTGTAAATGATATGCAGTGAAGATTCCAGATTCATCATCAATTGATGGACAACTTTTCTATTTGATATCATATATTTTCTTCTCTCTTGTTTAGATGTCTATGGTGAATTTTTTGTTGTAGATGCTTGTTGGATTCCTATCAGTGAATTATTTAATGTATGTATTATTGCAAGTATTTGTTATCTTTTGGTTGAAGGGTTCTTATCCAAGTGATATTTATTCTAATTATATGTTTTAGGTTACCTAAAGTAAGTTAAATATATATACTTTCCTTCATATGATAGTCGTATTGCTCACCACTACCAACGTTTTCACTGGTCATAGAATTTTGCATGCCTAGATTGCTAAGTTGTGTTTCACTCATTGTATGAAATCATTTTAAATACTTTTTTCCATTCGTACATACTTCATCAAAACCAATTTTCAAAAATCCTTTTTCAAACTATTGATGGGTATTAGGCTTTCGCTTTAGCAATCTAAGAGAAACTCCTAGTGCCAACATTTTTGGTGTCATTTTCGGGGACGAAATTGAAGATCTTCCCTGGGTTGTACGACACAGATAACTGCCATTTATTGATGGTGAGAAAGGATTTGTGATAGGAAAGACTGCAATTGTTTCACCATGGAGACTCCACACATTTGAGGAACTTGTTGGTGATTCAAATCAAGTTACAGGACTCCACTGAGGAACGATCTCAAAAAGAAAATGGAAGGAAGACACAGGAAGTCTAGGTATCAAGATATAAGTTTTCTTCAAGAGATCAAATTCTTTTTTATCAGTTTTTTTCCTGTCATTTCCCTCATATATCAAGAGAATCATCATTTTATTTGTTTAATCTAATGACCATAAGCCTACTATTGTATATCCCTCTTTGAAGGAAGAAGGTCTACATTATTATTACATAGTTGATGTTGACCCTATCCCTTCATTTGAAACATATGATAACAATATGTGTATTCAAATCCTTCCTAAACATGATCATCCCTATCACCATGTGAATGATACAACTAAATCACCACCTTCTTTGATCATAGTACCATATTCTACCACCACTACTGGAATTTGCAATCAATCTATGAACCTCGCTTTCAACCTACTGATGTTCAGTCCAGAAAAAGAGAAAAAATGTTTAAACCCTTAAAACGGACATCTACTCTTCATCCTTACCCTCCCAAGTTTTTAGAGTATCTGCCTCTTTTTGTTGGAGAAGATCATATTATAGCTGAGAAGCATTTGGGATATTTTCATAATGTCAATGACAATTTGGAAATCATCCATGAGGATGTTGTTATGAGGTTATTTTCCAAATTTTTGGTTGGAGATGATGCTTTGTGGTTTGAAAATCTAGAGGTTGGTTCCATTTGTTTGTGGGCTGAGTTATTTGGTGCATTTTCAAGGTACTCGGGAGAGAACAAATATCTTGATCAATACTTAGAAAAGTTTTATGATTTGAAAAAAGGGGAGGATGAAGCTCTTGTTATTTTCAAAAGGAGATTTTATATTTTTTATTGCAGCATGCCTTTAGATATACAGCCTCATGAATCTACTACTAGACTATGTTATGTAACAAATATTCATCCATAATTTTCTCTTCTTCTCCTAGAAAGGAGGTTTGTCACCTTGTAGCAAATGTTCATTGATGCTTAAGAGGTTGAGGACAATCTCAAAGCCTATGGAAAATTTTCAGATCAATTTAAGGATGAGGAGTAGAATGCAGACATAGCTAACAGTGAACATGAACCAGAAGAACTCCATGAGGAGGAGTTGGCAGCGCAGCCTGTTGAGGAGAAAGATGTTGTCTCTTATTTTGTTAATTATGATCTTCGGGAAGCCTTTTTTTTATCTGTATATGATGAGTACAATAACTATGATGAGGTTTATTTCCAAAAAATATCAAAAATATCCTTTCATCCGGAAAAGGATTATTTTCAACAATATCATGAAAACATTCAACCCAATTATGACAATTATGACCTCTATCAAAGGGAAAATTATGACTTAGATGGAGGTAAGTCATTTCCCTTATTCTTTTCTTCATTTAAGCCTTTTAAAGAAATATTTTAAGTTGCTTATAAAGCAGAAAGAGTTGAGTTGTAAAATCACACAATTTTTTTGTAATACCCTTGTTTCCCCCAGCTTGTAAATATAATTATAACTTTCCAAAAGACTGTGGCAGACCAAATATGTGTGAATGTTGGATTTGATGAACCTTTTGTTATAAAAGTTAATGTATGTATTTATGTTATTAATTAAATAGGGATAGTGTTGCATAATTGTTGAAAGGAGGGTTTGCCAAGATAGATCATGATGTTATGAGATAGATGGTGAGGGGAACCAAAAATGGTTGAGATGACCTCCACCAAACTAGTTCCTTAATATATTTAACTACTCAGAACTAGAACAGTCCTCTAACCCATAAATGAATGACCAGTCATGTTGGTAGTTTCAAAAGCCTCCTCAAGAGTTAATGAGGATATGGTGCAAGGTACCCATATGTAATGCTTCCAAACCTGACCACGAGTTGGGGATTCAAACCAACGCAATATTGTGGAGAAAGAAAAGAAACGAAGTAATTTGTGGGAAGAGGCAGATCTGCAAGGAAGTGGGATTGAGAGACCAATATCCAGAAGAGAGAAGAACTCTTGCATCTCTCTGGTTTTTCAAAGGCGAATTGATAAACAAACTCATTCTGGGTGCAAGAATTTGTTGGCAACATTTTGAGTCCAAGTTGATAAACGGGGCTGATGACTGACTGTGGACATACTCGTTGCAAACATCCTTGCTTGGTACAATGAAAACAAATTTCTAAGTTCTTGTAGGAGGAGGAGAATAACCTTCGTCTCTGTCTGACGTGGAGCAAGAAGAAAGAGCCTCTCTCAGAGCATCATGGTCTAGTTAGGGGTGGCCAACAATAAATTTGTTCAAGAGTGGTTATGCCTATGGTTGGGTGGAAACATGCACCCCTTTCAGCAGTCGCTTCACGATTCTGGTTTTCTCATAAGTATTTTCATACTCAGTGTATTGGAATTGAAATGATGTTTGAATATACATGTTTATGGATAGAACATGTATTGAATGATTAAGGTAGAAATTTTTATTGTCTCTCTATGAACCCATGATTTGGTATTGTGTTATGTTCTCCTTAGCTTAAAATCTAGAGAGTTATGGGATGTGGGTCTGTAAGAGAGTCGAGGTAGGGTTAGCTGAAATGCTTAAGTCCTGTCGACCTCTCGAAATTACCTTCATGGGATGATCTATATTTTATGAGAGAAAAAAATGAATATAGATTATTAATAGGTGCTTAACACAAAATAACAGAGATACAGTAAAACTGGTTTTCTATTCAATAACGAAATAAGCCGAAACTGTAAAATGCAGTGGAAACAAGCTTGCTGGAATGGTGGCAGCTTATCTCTGAGAAGAGATGTGACAGCAGCGCATATTCGCAAGAAGAAGGTTACAATAAGGATCTGAAGGCATTTTTACAATAAGAAAGAATGCCAAAAACCCTATACATCCAAAAACCTAACCCTAGGAGATGAAGTGCCAAAAGTCATGTGGTCCCCGTTTGGGTAAGTTAGTACATCAACTTCTCGGGGTCATAACTTTTGCATACGATCTCCATTTTAGGCGTGTGGTAGCCCATTAGAAATGTATCATCGAGGAGATTCATTTTAAGGGCTCAATCATGCCTTTGGATATCATTGAGGAGATATATCCCAAAAAACCTTCATTTAGGCCCTCAAAATGGCCCCAAAATTTAAAACTGCTAAAAATAATAAATTGCCAAAATTGTCAGAAAACTGTTTTGAGCCAGTTGGAAAAGGTGGGTGGCCACCAATATCCATCTGGATCAATCCTCCCTCCTTAGGAAGAAATGGTCTCCATTGCATTGAGGTCCCCCATCAGATGAGGAAATTTCTGTTGAATTTGGCCCCAAGTGAGCCACTTGCCTTGGTGCAGGAGCTACCTTGCTTTAACGACTCGATAAAGTTGGATCCTTTGTTGTCGAGTTCCCTTGATCTGTCTATCCACAATATGATCATTGGATGCCTATTGTAGGCAGTCGAGGTTGAGCTCTGTTGGTGTCAATTGTTATGCTACTTCTGAGGTGTCTAATAATGGTGGGAAATAAGGGTGAAGGAGATCGATGTTGAACACTGGGTGCAGACCAAGGAAAGGAGGAATGTTGAGCTCAAAAGAATTATCCCCCACGGCCTTGGTGATAGTGTACGGCCCATAACGAAGTGGGAAAAGCTTCCGATGGGGTCCTGTAAGGCGTTCTTTCTGCAAGTGCAACCAAACTTTGTCACCCACCTGAAACTTATGTGCCACCCGATGTTGATCATCGCATTGTTTGTACTTGTCATTGGACTTTTGTAGGATATCCTGAACCAGTTGGTGGATGTGTTGGATCCACTCAATGAACCGGGTGGCTTTGTCAGCTTCAATTGGAGCAGGATATGATTCAATCGAGGTGACCACAAGGGAAAGTGCAACATCTATGGGTCCTAATGGTTGGAATCCCAACCCCACTTGAAAGGGGTTGTGGCCGGTTGAGCTATGCAGGGTTTAGTTGTAGCTATGATGGACATAGGGAAGGCTCTCATCCCATGTGCGTGGGTGGTTTGAATTATACATGCTAAGGA
Organism: Picea engelmannii; assembly: GCA_009831015.1. Classification (NCBI taxonomy): domain Eukaryota; kingdom Viridiplantae; phylum Streptophyta; class Pinopsida; order Pinales; family Pinaceae; genus Picea; species Picea engelmannii. The sequence continues at coordinate 438,182 of ML780162.1, read as the reverse complement.
TATGCACAATCATTCGATTTACAGCCTCGATTTGGCCATCTGTCTGGGGGTGGAAGGCCGTGGATTTGGTGAGCCTGGTGTCCAGCAATGACCAGAGGCTCAACCAAAATGTGTTGAGAAATAGACTATCCCGATCTGAGACAATTGTTTGTGGGATTCCAAAATGTACCCAGACTCGTTCAAATAAGAGCTTGGCAGTGGCCTCTGCTATGATGCTCTTCTTGCAGGCAACCATAATCGCCATCTTAGAAAAGCGATCAACAACCACAAAAACACAGTCATTTCCCCGCTTGTTGGACGGGATGCCCAACATGTAGTCCATTGAGATGGGTTCCCATGGATTTTCAGGAGTAGGAAGAGGGGTGTACAGGCCCTATTTCTTAGTGGTCAGTTTGGAAATAGCGTAGGCAGTGCAGGACCTGGTATACTTGCTGACCTCCTGTCGAAGTTTTGGCCAGTAGAAATGTTTATGTAGCATCGCCACTATCTTTTCAACGTCGAAGTGTCCTGCCACCCGACTGTAGTGGGCTTCCCAGATAAAATTCTCTCGCTCACTTGATGGAACACAGATATGGCCCAGACGACACAACAAGCCATCCTGAAGATGGAAATTATCGACAACTGCGTTTGCACCCAACATTTGGTAGGTGGTGGCGAAGTCAGGGTCTGTCTCATAGAGTTGGGGCCATCCAGATGTCTCATGGCTACAAGAGTCTATCACCGTGGTGAGTTCCTCGACTGGCAGTCTACTGAGGCAATCAGTGACATGATTGGTGCTTCTTGTTGTATACTTGATGTTGAGGTGGAATTGCTACAAGTATGTGGACCACTTTTGATGGCGGTCATTCTGTAATTTTCCTTGTGTCTGCATGAATTGCAGTGGCTTATGATCAATGTGGATGACTGTCTCCTTCCCAAGAATGTAATGTCTCCACTGGCGGCATTATTGCACAATGAAGTAAATTTCTTTGTCATAAGTAGGGTACTTGCATATAGTATCTGACAGTGTGTCACTATGATAGGCCACGGGGTGGCCGTGCTGAGTGAGAACGGTGCCCACAGCATAGTCTTAAGCATCTATCTCGATCTCAAAAGGACACTGCAGGTCTGGTAGTGAAAGTATTGGGGTTGAGCACAAGCGTTGATTCAAATCATTGAATTCTTGTTGTTGGGACCGGCCCCATGCAAATTTCACCTTACCACCACCCCTGTTTATTTGGCTGAGGGCCCATGCAATATGGAAGAAACCCAACATGAACCTATGGTAGAAATTGGCAAGGCCCAAGAAGCTTCAAAGCTCAATGAATGTTGTTGGGGCTGGCCAGTCATGGATGACTTGGATCTTAGCTAGATCCACATGTACACCATTCTGATCAATGATGTATCCCAAGTAATGGACCTTGTCCATGTCGAAGGAGCATTTTTCCAAGTTGGCGTATAGCTTGTGCTGCCACAGGGTGTGCAGAACCTGTTGAATATGCTGCAAGTGTCCGACCCAAGTCTTGTTGTAAATTAGAATGTCATCCAGATACACCACTACAAAATTATTGGTGAATGGTCGCAGGATATTGTCCATCATACTCATGAAAGTGGCTGGAGCATTTGTCAAACCAAAGGGCATGACCAACCATTCAAAAAGGCCTTCCTTTGACTTAAAGGTGGTCTTCCATACATCTCTCTGTTCTATTAGGACCTGGTGGTAGCCAGACTTCAGATCAATCTTACTGAAGTATTTGGCCCCCGTGAGTTGATCAAGGAGGTCATCGATTCAAGGAATCGGGTACCAGTTCCTGACTGTGATTTTATTCAAAGCTCGATAATCAATACAGAGTCGTCAGGACCCATCTTTCTTCTGTACCAGCAAGATTGGGCTCCTGCAAGGTGATGAGATGGGCCGGATGTGCCCCTTGTGGATCATTTCTTGGATCTATTGCTTAATCTCCTCATTCTCTAACAAAGAGCGATGATATACTGGCCCATTGGGTAGCGGTGCACCGGGGTTCAGATCGATGGGGTGCTTGACTTGGAAGTGCAGAGGTACCCCTGTAGGTGAGGAGAAGATATCCGAGTATTCTTCCATGACATTATCTACTTGCTTCTGCTGTGTGGAGAGGTCAACCGCAGAGACCCTGGATGTGGCTATGATCTTTTTCTTATTCTGAGAGCAAATCACGAAGAAGAAAAACTTCCCCGTCTGAGAGATGACCTTCCTCCATTGCTTAGCAG
>ML780162.1:422108-435906 GCA_009831015.1 Picea engelmannii | reverse complement strand
ATAATAACACTACGAGGCCTAGACTCATATACAACATGATGTTTCCATAAATAAGGTTGGCCCAAAAGAACATCACAAACTTCGAGAGGAGAAACATCACACAAGACCTCGTCTTTGAAGGGCTTGATGTCATACAACAGTCGGCATTGTTGGTTGATGCGAAGATCACTTCCTTGGTGAAGCCATCCAATGGTGTATGGTTGTGGGTGTGACATTGTTGGCAGGGCCAGTTGCTTGATGACCTCTGCTGAGATGAGGTTCTTCTGGCTACCACTATCAATGATGAAGTGTAGCGGGGTGCCTTTTACCCACATATGTGAATTTAAGAGGCGCTCTCCTTCTTCTGGCTCGTCTGGTTCACCAGGCTGGAGCTTGGTGGTAGCAACGGTGGAGCTGGGTTCAACATCAATGATCTGTCTTCCCCTTTCTGGTTCTAGCTCAGAGTCATAGTCTGCATCTGATTCAGAGGCTTTCACTTCAGCCACTAGCGACTGCTTTGAGCAGCAGTTAGCAGTGTTATGCCAAGGGCTCTTATGGAAGTCGCACCACTTCCCGGTATCTTTCTTTGTATTTCCATTGTCCTTATTTGCTTGCGGCTTGGACTGGTTGTCCTGATATTTTCCATCTTTGCTCTGTCCTTTGTTCGGTGGTTTGGCGTTTCCCTTTCCTGGATTTTGTTGTGAGGGGTTCCCAGACCCAAATTGTCGTGTCTTTTGTTTGAGATTTTTCTCGATTTTGATGGCATATCGGTAGGCCACGCCCAAGGATGAGATGTCCATAAATTCCATTTCGGTCTAGATGTATCTATGCAGAGCACCGTGATACTTGAGCATGAGATGTTGCTCTGAATCTTTGATACCCAACTTGGTGCGCAAGGTATGGAAGATATTTGTGAAATTTGGCATTGCTTGGTCTCTTTCTTGCTACAATGTGGTCCATTTGGTATACAGGTTGTCATAACTTCTGATAGGGTAGTATTGTTCCTTACTAGCATCCCTGAAGGACTCCCAGGTAGCTGTGACTAAAAATAATGAGGTTTCCTCTGTTTCCTTTTGCTCACAGAAATTTTCCCACCAATCTTTGACATGGGGAATGGATTTGAGGAGCGCAAAAGTAATCTTTTCTTTATTCGAAAAGTTATGGAAAGAAAAATACCCTTCTAGTAGATTCATACACTTGTCTACATCATCTGTGTCTATCTAACCTTCAAATATAGAAATATCGAAGTTTATTTGTACCTTGAAGCGGGCAGCGCCTCCGTTCGAAGAAGATGTCTCGTCTGTTGGTAGCCGCCGAAGGATTTGCGTGAAACTATCCATCATCTCGTTCCTTTGTTGTGTGAGGGATTCCTCAATCAACATTTTGAAAGGATCTCCTGTCCCATCATCTTTATTTTCTCCTGCCATTGGAGGTCGCTTGGGCGTGCGAGAGCTTCTTTCCTCAAGAGAAACAAGCTCGAGACCCAACTCTTTGTACTCTGACCTCATTGGGGACATGCATTAAGACGACAAGGAGTAGACCAATCTAATACCACTGATCCAGATTTTATGAGAAGAAAGAAATGAATATAGATTATTAACAGGTGCTTAACAAAAAATAATAGAGATACAGTAAAACTGGTGTTCTATTCAATAACGTAATAAGCTGAAACTGTAAAATGCAGCGGAAACAAGCTTGTTGGAATGGTGGCGGCTTATCTCTGAGAAGAGATGTGACGGCAGCGTACATTCGCAAGAAGAAGGTTACAATGAGGCTCTAAAGGAATTTTTACAATAATAAAGAATCCCAAAAACCCTAGACATCCAAAAACCTAACCCTAGGAGATGATGTGCCAAAAGTCATGTGGGCCCCATTTGGGTAAGTTAGTACATCAACTTCCCGGGGTCGTAACTTTTGCATACGATCTCCGTTATAGGCATGTGATAGCCCATTGGAAAGGTATCGTCGAGGAGATTCATTTTTGGGGATCAATTATGCCTTTGGCTATCATTGAGGATCTCAATCTAAAAAAACCTTCATTTAGGCCCTCAAAATGGCCCCGAAAGTTAAAACTGCTAAAAATAGTAAATTGCCAAAATTGTTAGAAAACTATTTTGAGCCGGTTGGAAAAGGTGGGTGGCCATCGATATCCATATAGATCACGGGAAGACTAAGTTTGAATTTTGAGGAAGGAGGGTGCCTCCTTCAGACCCTTCACATGTATTACTGAGGGATCACGCCTAGGACATTAACTAATTCACCGCTAAGAGTTAAGCGTGTGCAGCCCACGTAAATTTTTGTAGGACCCATACGACCAAGGTATGAGAACCCTATGCTAGATTCGAAAGAAAATAAGCCTTTTTGGCTTCAAAACTTTGTGAGTTAGGAGCTCCAAGGTGTTACAACATTCCCATTTTCGAACCGGTCGAAGCCAACTTTTTGTTACATTTACCCATGAGATCGATCGACATGTGGTGGTGTCTTTAATCATGATAGATGGACCTGTCCCATCATTAAACCCTGCCCCATTTACCAATCACTAAGTAACGCAAGCCGCAGATCCGAGGGTATTTGAGAGTCCCCCTGGTCATTGGATCTACAACGAGGTAAGTTCGACGAAGCCCTACTTCGGTAGAATAGAGGTGTTATAGCATAAAATTCCCTGAATGTCAAAGTCATGAATTTATGTGAGTCATGGATCTAAGGATTTCATTGTGCACCCCTCTTAACCATCCGATCAACCAGTGGAGGGACTCACATATAAAACTTCAATGAATTCCTACTTCAGTAGAACAGAGTTTCTATAACGCCAAAAAACCTAAAGGCCAGAGATACGAACTAACATGAATTGTAGATCTATGGATGACTTGGTATCCCTCCTAGTCATTGGATCCATGTTGGGTCAGTTCGTCATTGACCACTCCGTGAGAAAGGGGGTGGTGAACAAGAAAAAACCTTTGAATATTGAACTCATGAAGTCATGTGAGCCATAGATCTGAGGATTTTTTGAGGTCATTCCTAACCATTAGATCTAGACCATGGTTAGCCCGGCATTGACCACTCCGGCAGAAAGGAGGAATTCACGTAGCGGATTCCCTCAAACGTCGAAGTTACGAAGTAACGAAGGACATAGATCAATGGATCTACCTATATGCTTCTCAACCATTATATCTAAGGGTGTTGAAAGGCTATCAGTCTGGAGTGATGTGGCATGATGATGTCACCTAGGGTGACATGGACTCATGTTTGACGTGCCACATGTCACCTAGATTCGTACATTTCACAAACCCTCTATGCCCATTAGAATGTGACATGTGTCACCCATTGAAGGGACCACATGTCATTTATGCCTTTCCATGTGTCACCCCGTGGTACATATTATCTTGTCTTATTGGCGGGTGGAGTACTCATGACCCACTTATCCTTGCCTCTGTGTTTAACACACCACCACGTGTAAGGGTGGACCCTTCGAGAATCCATAGGTTTTGGGTACAGTGTCATAGATAAACCAAAAGTCTCGAAGGCCAAAGCCACGTAGCGATATTTCAGGTTCCTTAGGGAGTTTAGGATTTCGGGACTCGAGAGGATTTGCACGCAGAAAGGAAAAAGGGGTGTTCAGTAGCAAAGTGTCGAATGTCAAACTCCCCTATACATTATGTGTTAAATGAGGATCAAGTCTCGTTGTTGGATTGGATGATGGATGGACCTCCACCATGGATGTAGGAATCTGGGGATGGTATAGATGAGATGGAACCACGTGGGTGCCACACGGTCCCTGACTAAAAACGCCCGAAGAGCTTCGAGAGGAGATAACTTCCAATCCAGAGCTCAGAATTGAGCCTGGTAGTAGTTGTTCAAAAGATTTTATTTAGTAGAAAACGATGAAGACCTTAGAAAGAAGATTCAATATGATTAAGGTAAGAAAATGTTTGATGCCCCATTCCTAGACAGGGTGCTTAGGGGTCATGTTTGTTACAAATTGGTACCCTAGCATGGCTACAACACTTAGTCTTCTTGGGCTCATGAATGAGTCACATAAAAATATTATAAAATAAAATTTTAGGGGTGACACCCTATCTTACCCCATTCTTAATAGGCTTATTTAAACCTCTTTTGAAGAGAGGAATGAAACTTTTTGATGTTATATATGTTTTGAAAAATCTGAACTGTGAGTTGATTCATAAACTAGTAGATCATTAACTAACAGAAAATGTCGTATCATCACTCAAGCAGTCAGTGGACCATTGAAAAAATACATCATAAAGGATGGTGACACACCATGAATTGGGGGAAATCTCCCACAATAGAGAGGAAGAATTTGATGAAAGGAGGGTGGTGGAAACCCCTCCAGATTTGGATGAAATCGTAAGAAGCCTCATGGTATAATTACAGAGTTGTACGGATGACAATGAAAGGCTGATAAAATAGAAGGAAAAGAAAACTGAAATTAACACAGTAATACTGCAAAGGTTATCATATATATAAAGGAAGTTGAAACATGGACCAGTAGGTAGTCATGTGGACAAACATCACCTTAAGAAAACTCAAAGTCCACCTGAGATATTAAAGCATGGCCCTGAAAGTGGCCACACAAGGAGAAGTACCTCAAAGAAGTACCAACATGGAGTCAAGAGGCACTCATCGGAAGAATCCTCTAGTGAGGAAACTAACAACTCCAATGGATCTTCTAGTAGAAAAACTAGTTCACATTCCCAGAGGAGAAGAAAGAAGAGGAAACATTCCAAGAGCCATGACCCTGAAGAGTTTAACAAATCCAAACCACCCACTTTCGATGGAGATATTAAGAAGTGGGAAGAAGCAGAAGTTTGGTTGCTTGGATTGAAGAAGTACCTCAGAGTCCATGACTACTCTGAAAACTTAAAGGCCCGAATAGCCATTTTCAACCTGAATGAAAAGGCCTCCATTTGGTGGGAGGACCTTAGGAATGTGAAAGGAATCCATGAGAAGGACTTTTCATGGAAAAAATTTGAGAAATACTTTAAGAATAAGTACCTGGCAAAAAAATACTTTGATGGGAATACCAAGGAGTTCTATGAACTCAAGTTGGGATAACTCACAAATTCCTTGAGCTAATAAGGTATGTCCCCTACATAAAGGATGAAAATGTAAAGCTACAACAATTCATTAGTGGTTAACTCAATCCTTTGGGGACATAATTGAATTTGATGAACCAAATACCTTAGAAGACACTATCCGGAAGGAAAGGTATTGTTATGAGAAATTCAAGAATAAAACGGAACCTCATGGGGACTGGAAAAAGAAAAGTAGTTTTGGATTCAATAAGAAGGGGTTTAAACCCACAAGATATAAGAACCATGGGAAAGGTTCTAAGATGAGCCTTCCTACTAAAAGTGTGTATCATCAGAATTTTCCATCTTAGAGTGGTACTAAACCCTTTGGAGTATCCCCAGGTAAGACTGATAACACAAAGAGAGAAACCTTGAAATTTTGGGCTTGTGGAGAAGAACATCTATTGAGGGACTATCCACATAGGCAATAGAATAATAGGAGGGTCTAAAACGTCCAAGAGGATACCAAAATCAATGATGTGGCTAGGATCATGCCACAAATTTATGCATCCTTGGATAATAGACAAGTTGACCACCAAGCTTCAGTGGTGTATATGGAAGGTATGATTTCCAACCATCTAGTTTCCATTTTAATTGAACCTGGTTCTAATTTGAATTATGTTTCCCCTCAAACTGTTGATAAATGTAAATTGCAGCAAGTTAAACATGTTAAATCATGGCTGGTACAACTAGCCACTGGAACCAAAATAAAAGTAATAGAGGTCATACTAGCATGTGAATTTATTATGAATGGATTACCCACCCAAGTAACCCTAAATGTGATCCCTTTAGAATATTATGACATGTTGATTGGCATGGGCTGGTTGGCTTCCCATAAAACCAAGTTGGACTATTACAGTAAAAATTTAGAGTGTGAATATGAAGAAGGGAGAAAAATAACCCTACAAGGAATTCAAAATCATGTCTTAGTGAGACAAATATCATCCCTTCAAGTGAAGAAGTATTGCAGAAAAGGATGCCCTTTGTATGCAATACAAGTGGTGAAATTTGTTGAGGAAAGCAAACCAAACCTGGAGGACCATCCCATATTAAGAGAGTATAAATATGTATTTCTAGAAGAGGTACCAGGACTACCTCCAAGAATGGATATTGACTTCTCAATAGAACTTACACTAGGAGTGGTGCCAGTGTCTAGAAAACCCTATAGAATGAGTACTCCAGAGCTAGTTGAGATCAAACTAAAGCTAAAGGATATGTGGGACAAAGGATACATTCGTCCTAGTGTGTCCCCATGGGGAGAGCCATCCTTGTTTTTGAAAAAGAAGGATGGCACACTCAGATTGTGCATAGACTATAAACAACTCAATAAGATGACCATTAAGAATAAGTATCCCTTGCCAAGGATCGATGACTTGTTTGACCAATTAAGGGGTTATACGATTTTCTCCAATATTGACTTGAGGTTTGGATACCATCAGGTCTGAATTAAGGATGAACACATCCACAAAACATCCTTTAGGACAAGATATGGTTACTATGAATTTGTGGTGGTGCCATATGGGCTTACCAATGCACCAGCCACTTTTATGTGCCTAATGAATAATGTAATCAGTAAGTTCTTGGACATATTTGTATTGGTTTCATTAATGATATCCTAATATATTCCAAGGATAGGGAAGAGCATGAAGAACATCTTAAACTAGTGATTCAGGTTCTAAGAGAACATCAACTCTATGCTAAATTTAGTAAGTGCGACTTTTTCCAGAGACAAGTCCATTACTTGGGCCATGTTATTTTTGAAGGAGTGGTAGTTGATCCTAATAAGATCAAAGACATTATGGATTGGAATACCCCAAAGGATGTATCTGATATCATATCCTTTATGTGACTAGCAGGATACTATAGGAGGTTCATAAAGGGATTTTCCAAGATTGGTTTCCCAATCACCTCCCTTCAGAAAAAGGGAGTTAAATTATTTTGGACATCAAAATGTGAAGAGAGATTCCAACAGCTAAAATACATTCCAACCAATGCACCTATGTTGAATATTGCAGACCCCAATAAGGACTTCCTTATGTGTATAGATGCCTGCAAGGAAGGGGTCAAAGGATTCCTTATGCAAGAAGGATATGTAATTTTCTATGAATCTAGAAAATTGAATAAGCATGAAATCAATTATGTGACCCATGTTCTAGAATTGGCTTCCATAGTACATGCCCTAAAAATGTGGAGCCATTGAATCCTAGGTAGAATATTTTTTCTTATGACAGACCATAGTGGGTTGAGATATTTGTTGGATCAACCAAAACTCAGTGCTAGACAAGCTATATGGATGGCTCTCCTTAGTGAGTTTGATTTTGAAATCAAACATATCAAAGGAAAAGAAAATAGGGTGGTCGATGCCACTAGCAGAAGTATGAAGGTGATTCACTTGGCAGTTGTAAGCACATGTGAATTAGATGTCAAAGAGAGAGTCAAAAGTACACAAGTGATAGACACACTTTTCAAGATTGTAAAATCATACTTAGAGAAAGATTGCACAGGGTTGAACTATGAGGGTTATCAATTGTTGAATGATGGCCTTCTAACTTACAAAGGTAGGTTGTATATTCCAAATTGTGACGACTTGAAGAGATCTGGATTATTTTTGGCACGAAATGAGAGTGGATATATAATAAATAAATATATAGAGATATCTCAAATATCCAATAATATAACAGAAATCTATCATAGATGCAACCATAAACACGAAGATACAGTAATATGCAATTTTTATTAATGACCAAAATGTAAAAAACTATAGAAATATAGAGTGAAAAACTCGCTAGAATGGTGGCAGCTTATCTATGAGAAGAGATGTGATGTCTACTCACATTCGTAGAATATGGATTACAATGAGGCTCTAAAGGAATTTTTTTAAAAAATAAAATCCAAAACCCTAACCCCGGAAGATGAAAAGCCAACATTTTTGTGGACCCCATTTTTGGGTAGTTTGGTGTATCAACTTATCGGGAGCATAACTTTGGAATATGATATTTTTTGGGGGCACACGATAGCTCGGTGGAAAGGTATCATCAAGGAGATTCATTTTGGGGGCTCAATCAGAGCCTTTGGCTATCATTGAGGTGCTCTGTCCCAAAAAAACTTCATTTAGGCCCTCAAAATGGCCCCAGAAGTTTAGGAACCGAAAACTTGCTAAACATAGTAAGTTTCCAAATGATTGTTTTGTGCCAGTTGGAATAAGTGGGTGGCCACTAATATCCACCTGGATCAATCCTCCTTCCTTAGGAAGCAATTGTATCCATTGCATTGAGTTCCCAAGGGAGGGGGGGGGAACGATTACTGAATCTAAATCTTGGTGAGTTGCTTGCCTTGTTGAAGATGTTGTACTGCTTGGTTTGTGGAAGGATGTCACGAACTTGTTGTTGGTGGAGTTGAATTTTTTCAACCAATCAAGCTACATGAGATGATTGTGTGTAGAAGGAATATTTGTGCTTTGTTGCAATCTTGTCGACCTTCTTCTGTTGGATAGAAGGTTCTTGGACTAAGGTTGTAGTGATTGTATTGTCCTTTTGTTCACCTTTTGAATAGATTGAGAAGAAGCTAAATCTTGTAGTATGAGATACTACCTTGCGGAACTGTTTAGGTGGGATAGTATTCTGAACTACCTCTGGTATCCTGTAGAAATGACCCCCCAGAGTAACAATGACACTACGGGTTCGAGACTCATAAATATCATGGCAGTTCCACATATATGGTTGGCCAAAAAGAACATCACAGATATCCAATGGGGAAAAATCACATAATACCTCATCCTTGAAGGGTTGGATTCCATATGACAATCGACACTACTCGTTGACACAAAGATCTCATCCCTGGTGAAGCCACCTAATTTTGTATGGTTGCGGGTGTGGTGTTGTCAAAAATCCCAACTGTTTGACGACCTCTGTTGAGATGAGGTTCTTCTGGCTTCCGCTATCAACAATAAAATGTAGTAGGACCCCTTCACCCACATTTTTGAATGAAAAAGGTGCTCCCCTTCTTCATGATCTATTGGTTCTTCTAGTTGAATTGTTATGGTCATGACAATAGTAGTGGGGTCTGCGTCAATGATTTGTCTTCTACCAGTATTTTTTGAATCAAATTTTGAATTGGGGTTCAATTCCTTGTCTTTGATCTCGACCACTAATAACTGTTTTGAGCAACATCCATCGGCATTGTGCCAGGGGATTTTGTGTAAATCGCACCATTTTACAGCGTCCTTCTTCATCTTTCTATTACCCTTCTTTTATCGTGGCTTGGAATGGTTTTCTGAAGGATGGTTGTTAGGGTCATCTTTACCATAGTTTGTTTGTTGCATATTTGCATACACGAACTCCTACTTTTTTTGGTGCTTAAATTTCTACTCGATTTTAACAACATATCGATAAGGAGCACCCAGTGATGAGATGTCCAAAAAATCCATTTCAGTTTTGATGTATCTGTGTAGAGCCACACGGTATATCAGAACCAGATGTTGTTCAAAGTATTTGATACCCAGCTTCATGTGCAAGGTATGGAAGGTATTGGTGAACTCTATCACTACTTGGCCCCTTTCTTGTCGTAGTGTGGTCCATCTCATGTATTGGTCGTCGTAGTTTCCAACAAGGTAATATTCTTCCTTGACCGCATCCACAAAAAAATCCCAAGTGGGCTCAACCCCATATATTCTAGACTCCTCTATGGAACTTTTGTCCCAGTAAGTTTCCCACCAATGTTTGACATGGGGGAGAGCCTTAAGGAGTGTGAAGGTGATCTTTTCCCTATCGGAGAAATTATGAACAGAGAAATAACCTTCTAGCATATTTAACAATTTTTCTAGGGAATCTGCATCTATCTATCCTTAAAATATGGGAATATCAAAATTAACTTGTACCTTGAAAGGAGAGGTGCCTCAAAATTGGTCGCTTGTTGAAGACATGTTTTTTTTTTATCGGCAGGAATTGAAGGATGTGGGAAAAATTCTCCATCATTTATTCCCTCTGTCGCGTGAGAGATTTCTCAAGCAACAAATTAATAGAATCGTCTACTCTGTTGTTTTTATTTTCTTCTACCATGGAGAGTTTCTTGGGCATGCGAGATCAATTTTCCTCAAGAGATACAACCTCGATACCCAACTTGCTATACTCATACCTTGTCGGGGACATGCACTGAAAAAAAATGATCAAGAGAAACCTGCTCTGAAACCACTGATCCGGATTATTTTCGGCACGAAATGAGAGAAGAGATATATTAAATAAATGTATAAATATATCTCGTATATCCAATAATATAACAGAAATATATCAGAGATGCAACCATAAACACAAAGATATAGTAATACACAATTTCTATTAATGAGGGAAAAATACAAAATTTTAGAAATACAGAGTGAAAGACTCACTAGAATGGTGGAAGCTTATATCTGAGAAGAGATGTGAAGACTACTCACATTTGAAAGAATATAGATTACAATGAGGATTTAAAGGCATTTTTAACATAAAGAGAATCCAAAACCCTAACCCCGGAAGATGAAAAGCCAACAATTTTTTGGACCTCGGTTTTTGGTAGTTTGGTGTATCAACTTCCCGGGGGCATAACTTTGGCATACAATCTTCGTTTGGGGTGCATGATAGCTATTTGGAAATGTATATTCAAGGAGATTAATTTGGGGGACTAAATTAAAGCCTTTGGCTATCATTGAGGTGCTTGATCCTGAAAAAAATTCATTCAGGCCCTCAAATGGCCCCGGAAGTTTAGGAACCGAAAACCTGCTAAAAATAGTAAGTTGCCATAAGGTTGTTTTTCGCCAGTTGGAATAGGTGTGTAGACAATGATATCCACCTGGATCAATGAGGTTCATCATCGATGAACTATACAAAATAACATATATTGGTCATCCTGGTTATCATAAGATGATCACAAGCCACTAGGAAAATACTTTATTGGCCTGGACTAAAAAAGGACATAGATGATTACTTAGATAAGTGTCTAGAATGTCAACAGGATAAGGCAGAGCACCAACATCCAGAAAGTTTGTTTCAGCCCCTACCAATCCCATAATGGAAATAGGAAACCATCTCCATGGACTTCATCACAGGGTTACCAAAATCAACCAAACAGAATGACACCATCATGGTAGTTGTGGACAAATTGAGCAAGGTTGTTCACTTCATTCCCATCAAGTAAACTTGTAAGGAAATAGATATTTCCAGTATTTTCATGAAATAAATATTTAGACTGCATGGCATGCCTAAGGAAATCATATCTGACAGAGATACTTAAAGCTTTTGGAAATCTCTATTTGTTGGCTTTGAAACTAAATTTTTATTTAGTATAGCCTATCACCCTTAAACTGGTGGATAGATAGAGAGGGTAAACCAAGTTTTAGACGAAATGTTAAGGATGCATGTGATGCATCATCCCAAGAAGTGGGAAGACTACCTAACACTGGTATAATTTTCCTACAACAATGGCTATCACGAGTCATTGAGCATGAGCCCTTTCAAGGCCCTCTATGGTAGATAATGCAAGATTCCAATCAGTTGAGATAACCCGGTAGACAGAATTACAATCGAGCCAGGTATGCTAAAATAAATGGAGCAACAATTAGTTCAGATAAAACAGAATCTGGAAATAGCTCAGGATAGGTAGAAAAGCTATGCAGAAAGAAAAAGGACTCCTAGAGAGTTCAAAGCAGGGGATCATGTGTATCTCAGAGTTGGACCTAGGAAAAGATCCTTGAGAATGGGAGCCTATGCCAAGCTAGCACCTTGGTATTTTGGACCCTTTGAAATTTTGGATAGAGTGAGACCTATAGCATACACATTTTCACTTCCTCCCACATTGAAGGCACATAATGTTTTCCATGTTTCATTATTAAAGAAATATGTACATGATTTTAATCATATAATTGATTGGTTTGTGATTCAGGTGGAACCAAAGGGAGAATTCCTTCCAGAACCACAATGCATAATAGACAGGAAGGAAATCCCACTCACGAACAAAACCATTGCACACGCCAAGGTGCAGTGGAAACACTTTGGTTCAGATGAAGCTACATGGGAAATGGAGAATGCCATGAAACATGCATACCCATTTTTGTTTACTTATGTACATATAGAGCACATTGGTAGGTAGAATGTCGAGGACAATGTTCCTTTAAGGGGGAGGGGATTGTAATACCCTTCTTTCCCCCAGCTTGTAAATATAAATATAACTTGCCAAAAGACTATGGTAGACTAAATATGTGTGAATGTTGGATTTGATGAACCTTTTGTTATAAAAGGTAATGTAAGTGTTATCACTCCAAGAAACTCTGTGTGGTTGTGGGTCAAAGATGCTTGGTAACTTAAAGTAAACTTGTTTCTGTGTTTTTGTATGCGTGGATCAATGGGATAACTCAACTACAATATAGTATCCAGACAGTCAAAATGAATAATCAAATAAACCAATGCCCTCAAGGATCAATAATTAGATAATAGATTTAAGTGGGTGAAGAAGACAGTACTTATAAACTAGATACACAATGATGGGTTTAATAAACAATGTAAGAAACTATTAATCAAGTTATGAACTGACTAATGAGATGACAGTCATTTTTCAGTTAAAACAACTTGAATAAGAGTGCAGAAGAAGGGTGGAAATCTGACATTAATAGAGAGAGAAACTTGTGATCTATATTATCATATGAAAAGTCTGTTACAAAGGTATAGTTTCTGTATCCAAAATCGACCCCTACTTCATTTGAAGTTCTTGGCTTTATAGCCTTTACAAAATAACTGAGATCCTATAAAGGAGGATCGAATTTACTTGAAATAGACAGTCAAAACTGACACAAGAAAATAGGAAGAGATCCTAAAAACTAGGTCAACTCCTCATCTTTGATAATCTTCATATCCTTCAAAACTTTGACAAGTGTAGAAAGCCTTCCAAGGTTGTTTAATATCCATAGAATATAAGATAAGTCGAATTTTCCACTTTTAGCAAAACACTGTTTCTGTGCCCAGAAATTAGGTAGATAATTCACTTTGCCACCTTGCTAAACACCTCAAACATCATAACAGAACCTTAAATATGATGTGTTTAATTATTTTCCATCTTTTGAAACCCTCCTCCAGGCGTTTGAAAAGGAAAAACTTGGATATGGGCGAAAATACGACTTCTCTACCATGTCTTACTAAGACGCCCAAGACTTACTGTATCATTTTTTTGTAGAAGAAGACACTAGGGTTTCAACATTATTTTTTAAACTCGAAACAGGGATCTCAAAGATACTAAGATCAATTTGTGAGGAAGAAAAGAAAACATGCCCTTAGCGATGTAGTCTTTGAATGCCTTAAGTAAAGAATCAAGTTTTCAATATATAGAACAAAGCTTTGAACTTCGAATAGAAATCGAATCACTTTAGCAATGACAAACCCATGAATACACATGTCAAACTCTAAACCTCTCTGTGGATTTATTCATGACTCAATTTGCATGCGGCCTGATGCTTTAACCAGTCAAATGTTCCAAAAGATAAGCTATCTCCTATCACAGACAGTTGTGCATACATTCTTCTTCCTGCAAACTGGGCACCTGGCAGAAAGATTTTCTAATTGGTGTATTGATACAAAACCAAAAATATCCTAGCGCTTATGATGGACATGTTGACTTAGTGCTTGACTCGTGCCTTTGAATTTGAATGTACATCTAGCATGTGAGACAGTATAACATATGACTTGGAATATGGCATATTAAATGGTTTA
>ML780162.1:391642-402604 GCA_009831015.1 Picea engelmannii | reverse complement strand
GTGTTTTATTCTTAGGATAGCATTCAAATAAAGACTAGACGCTTGCCTGCACATACTGTGTATCAGCTCGAAGTATACCAACCCTGGTTTGACAATTTAGTGATTCAGGACACTTAAAAGCTACAATTTAGCAGCCTGACAGAGAGGCATGGTATGGAAATGCATGGTATGGCATGGTATGGAAAGGCATGGTATGGCATGGCAAGGCAAGGCATGGAAAGGCATTGCATGGCAAGGCATGGTATGGAAAGGAATTGTATGGAAATACAAGGCATGACAAGTGAATGTAAGGCATGGAATTGCAAGGCATGGTATGGAAAGGAATGGCATGGAAAGGCATACCATACCATAGCATGGAAAGGCAAGGAATACCATACCATAACATACCATACCATACCATAGCATGGCAAGGAAAGGCATACCATACTATTTCATATCATATCATACCATGCCATGCCAAGGATACCATACCATGGCATGGAAAGGCAAGGCAAGACAATGCATGACATGGAAAGGAAATGAAATTCAAGGCATGGCATGGTAAGGCATGGAAAGGAAAGGAATGGCATGGAAAGGTATGGCATGGAAAGACAAGGCATGGCATGGCTTGGAAAGGCAAGGCATGGCATGGCATGGAAAGGAATGGAAAGGCAAGGAAAGGCATGGCATGGCAAGTAATGGTATGGAAAGGCATGGCATGGAAAGGCAATGCATGGCATGGAAAGGAATGGCATGGTATGGAAAGGAATGGTATGGAAAGACAAGGCACGAAAAGTGAATGCAAGGCATGGTATGGAAAGACAAGGCATGGCAAGTGAATGCAAGGCATAGCATTGAAATGCATGGTATGGAAAGGCATGGCATGGAAAGGCATACCATACCATGCCATAGCATGACAAGGCAAGGCATACCATACCATACCATGGCATGGCAAGGAAAGGAATACCATGCCATTCCAAGGATACCATACCATAGCATGGAAAGGAAAGGCATACCATTCCATACCATACCATGGAATGGAAAGGAATACCATACCATACCATTCCAAGGATACCATAGCATACCATACTACACCAAGTCAAGGCATACCATACCATACCATACCATAGATTACCATGGAATGGAAATTCAAGGAAATGCAAGGCATGGCATGGCAAGGCATGCAAATGAAAGGCATGGCATGACAAGGCATACAAATGAAAGGCATGGCATGGCAAGGCAGGGAAAGGAAAGGCATCGCATGGCATGGCATGGCAGGGTAGGGAAAGGAATGGCATGACAAGGCATGGTATGGAAAGGCATGGCATGGAAAGGCAATGCATGGTATGGAAAGGCATGGCATGGCAAGGCATGGTATGGAAAGGCATGGTATCGCATGGCAGGGCAAGGCATGGTATGGAAAGGCATGGTATGGAAATACAAGGCATGGAAAGTGAATGAAATTCATGGAATTGCAAGGCATGGTATGGAACGGCATGGTATGAAAAGGCATACCATACCATACCATATCAAGGCATGGAATGGCATGGCATGCAAAGACAAGGAAATGCATGTCATGGAAAGGCAAGGAAATGTAAAGCATGGCATGGAAAGGCATGAAAAGGCAAGGCATAACATGGAATGGCATGGAAAGGCAAGGCATCAAAAGGGAAGGCATGGCATGGCATGGCATGGCAAGGAAAGGAAATGCATGGCATGGAAAGGTAAGGCAAGAAAAGGCATGGAATGGAAAGGAATGCAAAGGAAAGGCATGGAATGGAAAGGCAAGGAAAGGCATGGCATGGCAAAGCATGACATGGCACGGCATGGTAATGAAAGGCAAGGCAAGGCATGTTAAGGAAAGGTAAGGCATGGCATGACAAGGCATGGCATGGCAAGGCAAGGCATGGAAATGTGAGACTTACCCTCAATTTCCAACCTTGTTAGATTGACATCTAGGGTTTAATTGTCATATTTGTCCCTTGGAATACACCTTGACTCATTTTATTACATTTATGTCATAATTTTCAGCCCTTTAGGGCTTGATGTCTTGAATATTCTAGGGTTGTTATGTGCCATGGACATGATGTCTTGAATATTCTAGGGCTAATACCTCCTCAGGGCATAAAAACATAATGGAGAAGAATTTTTGAGTTATATGAGATGTTGCAATCTTGTTTAGGCATGGACTAGGTGACCACTTTGTCCATATGCTCCCAATGCATGGTTTCATAAATTGGACCCCTTAATCCAAATGTTGCATTGTTTCTTACTTGGAAAAACCCTAGTTCTCGAAATCGATGAATAAAGCAACCTCTGAGGCATTGGACTAGAGAGTGAGGGGTGCTCTAGTTGAAATATTATGCAAGGAATCCAATGGAGTCAATGGTTATGCAATACAAGTCTCGATTTTTATTTTGTGCCCAATTGCAAGCCACATTCTAAACAATTTTGGGGACTCTTGGTCAATTCCTCCTCGGGGCATAAAAACCTAACGGAGAAGCATTTTTGAGTTCCATGAGATGATGCAAGATTGTTTATGCATGGACTAGGTGACCACTTTATCCATCCACTCCTGAGGCATGGTTTCATAAATTGGACCCCTTAATCAAAATGTTGCATTACTTCATACTGATTAAAACCCTATTTTTTGAAATCAATGAATAAATCAACATTCGAGGCATGGAACCCAAGAGTGAGGGGTGCTCTAGCTGAAATCATATGCTAGGAATCCAATGGATTCGACGGTTTAGAAATACGAGTCCCAATTTTCATTTTATGTCCAGTTATAAGTTGTGTCCCAAACCATTTTGGGAACTCTTGGCCAATTCCTCCTCGGGGCATAAAAACCTAACAAAGTAGCATTTTTGAGTTCTGTGAGATGTTGCAAGCTTGTTTAGGCATGGAATAGGTGACCACTTTTTCCATCTGCTCCAGAGGCATGGTTTCATAAATTGGACCCCTTAATCCAAATGTTGCATTGCTTCTAATTAAGAAAAACCCTAGTTCTCAAAATCAATG
The DNA here is from genome assembly GCA_009831015.1 of Picea engelmannii. Taxonomy (NCBI): domain Eukaryota; kingdom Viridiplantae; phylum Streptophyta; class Pinopsida; order Pinales; family Pinaceae; genus Picea; species Picea engelmannii. The sequence goes on along the minus strand of ML780162.1, from coordinate 399,604 downwards.
AGTAAAGAAACATATGAGGCATGGCACCCGAGAGTGAGGGGTGCTCTAGCTGAAAGCATATGCTAGGAATCCCTTGGAGTTTATGGTTCCTCAATCTAAGTCTCGTTTTTCATTTTATTCACAGTTGCAAGTCGCATCCCAAACCATTTCAGGGACTCTTGACCAATACCTCCTTGGGGCATAAAAACCTAACAGATCATCATTTTTTTATTTTTGTGAGATGTTGCAAGCTTGTTTAGGCATGGACTATGTGAACACATTATCCATCCACTCATAAGGCACAGTTTCATAAATTGGACCCCTTAATCCAAAAGTTGTGTTTCTTCTTACTGAGAAAAACCCTAGTTCTCGAAATTGATGAATAAAGCAACTTCTAAAGCATGGGACCCATGAGTGAGGGGTGCTCTAGTTGAAATCCTATGCCAAGAATCCAACAGAGTCGATGGTTCCTCAATCTGAGTCTCGTTTTTCGTTTTATGCCCAGTTGCAAGTCGCATCCCAAACCATTTTGGGGACTCTTGATCAATACCTCCTTGGGGGATAAACACCTAATAGAGCATAATTATTTAGTTCCATGAGATGTTACAATCTTGTTTAGGCATGGACTAGATGACCACATTTTCCATCCACTCATGAGGAACGGTTTCATAAATTGGACCCCTTAATCCAAAATTTGCATTGCTTCTAACTGAGCAAAACCATAGTTCTTGAAATCAATGAGTAAATAAACATCTGAGGCATGGCACCTGGGAGTGAGAGGTGCTCTAGCTGAAATCCTATGTCAAGAATCCATTGGAGTTGGTGCTTCCTCAATTTGAGTCTCAGTTTTCATTTTATGTGCAGTTGCATGTCGCAGCCCAAACCATTTCAGGGACTCTTGGCCAATACCTCCTTGGGGCATAAAAACTTAATGAATCAATATTTTTTAGTTCTATGAGATGTTGCAAGATTTTTTAGGAATGGACTAGGTGACCACATTTTCCATCCACTCCTAAGGAATGGTTTCATAAATTGGACCCCTTAATCCAAATGTTGCATTGCTTTAATGTATTCAAGGTTGGGCATTCCATATGCGCAAGAGCATATCTGGAAGTGAATATTGTTTGAAATAAACATGCAAATTATTTATTTGGAAGGATTGACATTTGGATGTGGTCTAGTTGAATAAGTATCTAGAGCATCTTCATAATTACCTATAGACTAGTTAATTCTCAAAGGACCTTTGAAGCATATTACAGTGCCAAAATGTCATAGAAAAATATTCATTTGTGAAATATAAGAGAAGAATATATATAGACCAGTTATCTCTCAAAGGATCTTCAAGGAAAACATAATCATATATAGCACAAAATGGAGAGGGTTGGCACTTATGGTTATGTAATAGGATTTACAATTGATAGTTAAAATGTATAACAAATTTTTTTTATGATCTTTACTAACGTTTATTAGAATTGTTGTATGTTTTACATGATTGCAATGACATGTTATATGTAAATTATTTGAAATTTATTATTGTATGTGCACTTTGATATGATGTAATATCATTATGGTTTCGTTTCATATGTTGTAATATTAGAAATATAACACAAAAAATAATTATTGCATGAAATAAATAATAACTTTTCATTTTGAATGTTTTTTTTGCAGAACACGGGTCTTCCAAAAGATCTAGTCAATCCTCATGAGATAGATCCAGATTATAATGGGCATGATACAGACATGAGAGATGACGATGATGAGGCAAATGCAGAAGACACCAAGGCGGACGACAATGATGATCACATTGATGATGATCATGATAGTGATGATGATGATGAGATAGTTGTTGGTAGTAGCCAGTGACATTGATCATATAGACTCCATCATGGATCATTGTTGATATATCATTATGATGCATCTTTTCATGTTTACTATCATATATATCATTTTCACATGCAGTACCATATTATTGAGTTGTATCATTCTGGCATGTATCATTTTGACTTATATCATTTGGACATGTATCATCTTGACTTGTATCATTTTGAGTTACATCATTTATCATTTTCACTTAGTTCATTTGGACATGTATCATTTTGACTTATGTTAGTTGTTGGCCATGTATCATTTTGACATGTTATTGATCTACTGGCATATTTGACTTTCACTTGTTTTAGTTATATATGATGATTATCTTATCAATATTGACTTGTCAATTTTTGAATGGATATTTATTATGTATGATGATTTTACTTTACTACTTAGGATGGATGTAGTCAAATTCAATTAAATTTATTCATGAATGATATTACATAAATTTGAAATGCGATATCTATTTCTTTTAAGATCTCCAAAAATGTTATGATATGAATTTCAAATGAGATATATGTTTTTTTTAAGATATAAGTTGTTTAACATGATACTTATCTAATATTGGTATATTTGACTCATTTGTTTTAATTATAGATGATGATCATGTTATAATAATTATATTGTTATTTTATATATATTGTATGTTGTAGATTTTATTTACATGGAGATTTAATAAGTATAATGATGTTGTTAGTTTGTATAGATGTTTGTTTCCCTGAAAATTATTTATAAAAGTTGTCATGTAAAATACTTCAAATGCAATATGAATTACTCTATAATAATATAAGATTTTTAAGAGGCATGATATATTTAATTAACTAAATTGAAATAAAAAAATATTAAATTAATAAATGGAAGCTATAAAGGAAGCAACATGAGTTGTTAAAATGGAAGAAAAATGTGGCTCAAAAATGGAAGTAAAAGTCGACATTAAATTGGAAGCCATGCTTGGAGTTATTTTTGGATCTAAGTAGGAAGATAAATTGGTTGATTAACAAGAAGCAAAACTGGATGCTAATTAAGAAGAAAATACCAACACTAAAAGGAAGAAAACCCTGGACCTAAAAAAGAAGCAAAACCAAACGCTAAAAAGGAAGCAAACCTTGGAACTAAAAGGAAGAAAACCATGGAGCTAACAAGGAAGCAATTCTGGAAGAAAAATTCAATGCCAATTAAGGATCAAAACTTGGTCACACTTCAGAAGCAAAAAAGGAAGCATTTTTGGAAGAAACAATGGAACCCAAACTAGAAGCAATATTGGAAGCAAAACTTGGTGCTACCTAGGAAGAAAAAGAAAAAAAAAATTCAGGTAGCAAACACAGAAGTAAAAATGGAAGCAACAAAAGATGCAATCATGGAAGCCATTTTAGAAGAAAAAATATGCAATAATGGAAGCAAAGTTTGGTGTAAATTTGGAAGCCAAACCAAAGTTATTTTCGACGCTATACCAAAAGCAAAACAAGAAGCATGAATGGGAGAAAAACTACCAATTTAGGTGTTATTTTGGGCACTACTCTAGGTGATAATCTAGGTGTTATTTTAGGCTATAATCTAGGTGCTATTTTAGGTGCTAATCCCATCGCTAATTCTGGTTCCCAACTGAACACACAATTTTTCGTCGGGTTTTGCGTCGTCCATTGATCCCAATTCATGCACTCAAATACACTAAATTTCGACGTTATTATAGGCACTAATGGCCTGTTTTGTTGTTGTGTCCAGAGGGATTTCAATGAGGAACAATACTTCTTTGTCATATTGAGTCTTAACCATGTTGAAATCCAACAAGCTAATTGACCTTGGGTAGTTCATCAATGATCCAAGGCCAAAATGGCACTCTTTTTTTTGTCAATTGAAGCATCAATGTTGGATAAGCATAAGGTCTATCCTTTTAAGTTCAATGTTGTCCAAACCAATTGTTGAGTTGGTACAAAAACCTAACCTACAACAACTAGTGAAAGGTTTGGTGAGATAAAAGTTGTCACACCTCCCTTACCATGTACATTTTTAGAAACATAACAAAAATAGTGTAACAAGAAAATGGTTCAAGGTTGTTTTAACAAAAAACTAGAAAAAATAAATTCTTGCAAACAAAGAATATTCAAACTATTTTTTTTGTTTTTTATACATGGGTCCATAAGTCCCTTAACATTCCAAATTTTAGCTGATAGTAAAAGGTTCTAGCCATTGATTTGGGAGCTTGGTATTCTTACCTTTATCTTTGTGAGGAAAATTCTAAATAAATACTTTCTGACCAACTCTGAATAATCTTTCCTTTTCTTTATTGTCATGATATTTCTTGGCAATACCCTATCTTTTCTATAAATTCTATATTGTAAATGCATGGTGTTCTTCCAAATCCAATAATACATTAAATCTCCATGCTATTGGACTATTATCTAATTCCCCAGTATAGAAGTCTAAACTATAAGTGGAAATATCCAACTTAGTGTGAATGATTCCCTCTTTCCCTTAAACTAATTTGAATAGTGTCTTTCCAGTACTGATCTTAGTTGTTGTCTTATTGTCCAATAAGACATGCATTAACTATAAGTTCCATTCATAGGGATTGCCACCAACAATGTTGGCTTCATGTGAGGCACTAGATTGTCTACCCTTGCACCTTTTCGTACAAAAATGTCTTGGTAAGAAAATTCCATCACTCACAATTTCAATCCAATGCTCCCAAAGAGATGACCAACTTGTTTTTCTGGATTGAATGTATATTGACACGGTTAATGATCTCCTAGATAGACAAAATGTTGAACTCTAGGATCATATATTACAAGAAAACTATGTGACACAGCTAAAAAATATCCTAGCAAGATTTTTTGCTAAAATATAGGATCAAACTAATGCAGGAGCATCGCCAGTAGCAAGCGAGCATGGGACAAATGCCATCACATTTTTGGCACATGTTGAAAATGTTTGAATTGTTTTGAAATTTTGGGTGCACAGACTTTAATGTAATAGTTAAGAAAGGCATACTTCCAGATTGTAATAGATCTTGAGCAATCAGCTCTCATCTGTAGGTTGTAGAGGCATTTATGCATAGTTAATGCAAGTAGGTAGATTTAAATTCTAGATTAGATAGTTTTAGGAGCTGGAGGACAATTGATGCAAACCCCCAGACCCGTAGGTCGGAATCCGCACACGATATTTTTCTTTCATCCCCTGAGAGCTCGATTGGCTCTTCTATTTCCTTTTCGGGAAATCAACCCACAACAAACCTTGAGGAAATTTCCTCTTTTATTTTGGGATATCGAAATTCATGAATTTACGAATCCTGTGGTCGAGCACCTTACCTCTTCGACCTCCGAAACCCCAAATACTAACACTCGGCCTTCCCCTTCTCTTCACAATTTCGGGGTTTCAACCACCGAAATGTGCTTTTACTATGTCCTCGGGGCTCTCGAACCTCCGAACCCCGAAATGCCGAAATGATGTCTTCTGAAATCCTTTCAGACTTTCACGTACCAAGTTCTCCTCTTTACTATATTTGTTCTCTCATCAACAGGACTTCCGGTATGTTGAATCCCGAAATGTCGAAACGCTAAGGTTCCACTTCCCAGGAGATCAACGGCTGTGGACCTTCCCTCGATCCAACAGTAAGCACAATTTCACGTACCAGGAGTTCGATACATCAATCTCGAACCCTATGTCCTCTCCACCTTCCTGTCTCCAAACTTCCGAAATGTCGAACTGGTAGTTCTCCTTGCTGCCTTTCACGAACCTCAACAAGAAGCCTCCTTCCCTTCCACATGTCGCCTCCTCTTTGTTTCAGGTTTTCGGGTATCGGGAGTTTGGAACTCTCGAACCACCTTATGTCTTCGCAATCCCCGATTTTCCGAATTTTGATTTTCTGAAACACGTATTCTTCCCCCACTCCTTCGGGATTTGCAACTTCGAAAAACTCGATGTGGAGTGTAGACCCTTGTCAACGGGAATGTCGAATTCTCGACTTCTGAAATACCGATAATTCTCTGTCGCGACCTCTAATTTTGGGTTTTCTCCCCTGTTGTGTCCCGATATCTCTCCCTCGAGACTTCTGAAACCCTAAACTCCGAAGTTCTGAAAACTTAACTTGCTTCCACACACGAAAACCTCCTTTTCGCGTTTCGGGGATTTGATCAGCCAAGGATTTGGCTTACACTTCGAATTTTCAAAACCTAAAATGCCGAAATGATCTGATGTCCCAATAAGTCAAGATCAATGGCCCTTATCCACCTTGCAGCTCCTGTAGATCCTACGGCTCTCGCTATTTCAGGAATTCTTCTCGGAGAATTCCGACCATCCAAATTTCTTCTTCAAAGATCACTGGTTCTAAATTGACCTTGCGACTCTCTTCTGGAACCTATCCTCTGCACAATGTCTAAAGTTCCCCTCTGCTCCTCAAACACCTTGAAGACGCTAACTCTCCTGAGCTTTCCTTCGCCAACTTAAATCTCCTATGAGATTTCTTCACGCACTCCTTACAGAACTTCTTCAAATACGTCTAAGTATTTGAGTTCTTTTGACTATGTGCAACTCTTTGCGACATCAGTCTTTCAATTCTCTCATTGGTTGATAAGTTCTGAACTTCCAACCAGCCTGCGCACACCTTGCATGGCTTCTGTGCCTGACTTGCACTTCTACGGAAAATGAGAACAACGGTACCTCTCCTGATCTTTCAGAGGTGAACTCTAAACCCGTCAACGCACTCCTTGAAGATGCTTCACTGCACTCCTTGCAAGAACTTTTACTCAAGAAGAGAAACAATTGAAACGCATTCCCTTACTCTCTCAAACTTCAAATACTTAACATGAAATCATACATACATAGCATAAAATAAAATGTACAATAGAAAGAGCTAAACAACCATAAGCATAACATTCAACATGTATACACAGAAAGTATTAGAACACCATGAGTCTGAATCAAAGCTTCATATATATTAATTTCATAACTTTTGTACATGGGTCCTTCTACACATCTCTCTGCTACATCTCTTCTCTATGATCTATGATATTCTTGATAATGTTACAATGATACAAGATGAGGATGTCTATAGTCATTTTCCCTTCAGCTCCTAAAACTGTCTAATCTAGAATTTAAATCTACCTACTTGCATAACTATGCATAAATGCCTCTACAACCTACAGATGAGAGTTGATTGCTCAATATCTGTTACAATCTGGCAGTATGCCTTTCTTAACTATTACATTAAAGTCTACGCACCCAAACTTTCAAAAAAATTCAAACATTTTCAACATGTGCCAAAAATGTGATGGTGTTTTTCCCACGCTCGCTTGCTGCTGGCGATGCTCCTGCATCACAAACCTACAAGAAAACTCTACCTAAATTGAGAATGTAATACAATAAATGAGTAACAAAATTTTTGTAGGTGAAGAATGGGATAAATGATTGCTTTATTTTGTTTCCTCCATAAGAACCAATGTACAAAAATATTGTACAAAGAATTACTTTTATATAGAATCAAAACATGCTAAAGAAATTCAACCATCTTCTAGCATACTAAGATTGGGTTGAATTCCAAGCCTTCCATTTTCATAAACAAGTTACAAAGCTTATAGAAGCCTTTCTTGAAGATGTCAACTACCTGGTCAGATTATGTATTGGGTCAAATTATGACAATGTTTGGATTTGGCATTATATTGTTACTCTTGGCTTGAGTCTTACATTTCCTAATTTTGATGCCCATATGTAAGATGAAAATTCGTTGGAGCATTTAATGGATTTCTACAATAATGCACAAGATTGCACAAGATTGTGGGATAATTTCAAAGAATAAGAGTGATAGTTTGCAAATTTTCAAAAGGACTTGGGGCATCATAAATGGTTTTAGGGTGGGTTTAAACATTGGCATTATCAATAATGAAACGATCAACTTGTCGACTAGGAAATATTATTTAGCAATACATATGCAACATTTCTTGATATTTACCTATCTAACAAATTTGAGAGGAATGGTTTCAGAACTATAGGCTATGTTTGGTTCAAGATGGACTAAAGACCATTGATCACATATGCACCCTACATGCTATTATTGACAAGTCTAGACTGTATAAATTTTAATACAAAATATGTATTGCCTGGATTCTCTTGATCTAACAA
>ML780162.1:357800-375879 GCA_009831015.1 Picea engelmannii | reverse complement strand
TCCCTGGACCTTGGTATCAAATGACACAACTCACCACTAGTCTAGTCATTTCCATTCATACTAGAGCCCCATCACCAACCTCTTCCAGTCATGTTGGAGATGGGTCAATAACCTCTGCAAGTCATGCTAACAACCTGCACCCAACCACTACTAGTCATGATGGGGGCACCACTCTAGTCACCACAAGTCATATCAATGTCACATCTCAAACCTCTGAACATCATGTAGGATATGACTCTCTCACCTTTGTCATTCATGTTGAGAGAATGTCACTAGTTGTTGTGAATGAAGTTGGGGGCATCGAGAAGCCTAAACGTCTCAGACGTAAGCCTAAATTCCTTTGCAGGAATTGCAAAGGAGATCACCTTACTCGTTTATGTCCAGGTATTGTTGGGATACTGAAAGTGTGGGGCTCACCTAAGGGCCCTTCATATTCTAAGGTGTTTGTGGTTACTCCACACGCTATTTCTCCTTTGATTGAAATGGCAGTCATGCCGCTGCAATCCTCTTCGGACCACACCTCCATTGTCGAGGGTGATGTGTCCTCTACCCTGTTATCATGCATCCTCTTCAACCTAGAATTGAAAAAGTGATAGTACCAGTGCAGTCTCTGGTCAATCCTACTCCCCTTGTGGAAGATGATGCACCCTGCAACCATGTCGTCAGCATTCCTGATCCTGCACCTTCTAAACGAGAGAGATTTTTACTCTCCCCGAGTTCTCCCCCTCTGAGTCTTGAGGAGATCCCCTTCAACTGGGATGGTCTTGTGGGGTATCTAATGCCCCCACCTATGTCTTTTCTGGTAAGAGACATTGTCTGATATATCACAGAGATGATAACCTTCGTTAGCACTTTATCCTCCTCGACTTGGAGAGCTTTGGGTTTTTCCAAGCTTATGTCAACTATGCGTAAGATGTTGATATTCAACAGAAGTCTGACATGGGATCCTTGGCCTCCCCCATGACTTGTCATCTAGAAGCTCCCAAACGAGTCTGAGTTAAGCTCTTTTTCGACACGTCTAAAAAGTGAAAAGATTTGTCGAGTGATTTGTCCCTTTCACACTTGTTAAATTGGACTTGAAAGGTCGTGAGTCTCAGTTAATCTCTTTTCTGAATCGTTTTCAAAAAGAAAAAAGATTACTGAGTGAACTTGTCTCTTTCACACTCCTAAATTAGATTTGAAAGGACGTCTATTTGGCACAATTTGATCCCTTTTTCACACCAAGTAGACTAAATGACATTAAAAAGGACATTTTTTGGTGTTAAGTTGTGATTGCATATCATGCCCTTTCTTCCAGTACTGAGCCTATAGTCGGTTCTCGCTTTGCATTATAAACTATTTTCCTCAGCAGTTTTTGCATCCTCAACCAAGAATAGCCTCATTTATATCCTTCACAATTTGACACCCTATACCTAGGAGGGAACATTCCCCCAAGTGTCCATCTCTCGCATGCATCTCCTTGCATTGAGCATAGGTATGTTCCACTACTGGAACTAGTTTTGATTACTTGTGACACTCGTTTCCTCCTCTGTATCATAACATTCATTTGTCTATGAAAAAAAAAAAAGACGGGTGGGAAGGTAGTATTATCTTGTATTGGCAGCAATTGTGTCGCCTTTGAACAGAGCACAAAGTTATTGATTCCACTTGTCATCATAATTTTGGGATTAGCATGGCCTTAGGAAGTTGAGCTCATTACAGAGTCTTATCTATCGACTGGTTACTCGTCTAATCCCTATAGAGAATTTCATTGATGCCTCCTGCATCTCATGGTTTCATCATTGAGTCTATGCTGTCGGAGTCTTCCATATGTCTCATTCTCTTGTTCAAAGGAATTTTATCAGCCTGTGTCGGCCACTTCTCAAAACTCTTGACTTTGCATGTAGTCCATACCCTAAGTTTGTCTCAGAGTCACATGATATTTTAGTCCTATCATGCACCCTAGCCCTACTTTCATCATTGGTAGGCAACCTTGAACCCAACAGTTGACACTTCATCATTGATCGTTGACTGGGTGGTTTCCCTTGTGTTTGAAGGCAAGACATTTATGCACACATTGGTATTTGTGCAGTGTCTTGGATTTTGTTAGCCTTATTGGTGGTTTCCTTGCCTTTATCAGTAGTTTTCATCATTGGCTGCTATTCAGAGGGTCTTTTTCATGTACCGCTTGCACTTGGCACACGCGAACGACACACAGGGTCATTGGTTCGTGAACATGTTATTCGTATGATTTCCACCAAATCATGAATCTCCTGCTTTGTACCTCATGCTGACTGATGAGAGATGCCTTAATGCTCTCCATTCAGTGGGTCTCCTTCCATCAACTTCAGCTCATTTAATATGGAAACGGGACCTAGAATCTTATGAGTAACTTGAGTCTTTCAGTCATTAGTGCCAAGTTCTCTCACCATCGATAGTTGGGAATACATCAATGTCTCATGATCAATGGATTCTTCAGGTGATCGACACCGACTCCTTTATTCACACTTGTAAAAATGTACTCGGTGTCTTGATACCTACTTTCATTATCGGTAGGTTGTCTCACATTTGTTAACAATATACCTCAATGAAAGGTAATCAAACAATGTCTCATTATGTTCAACCTCAACACCTTTATTCACATGATGTAGACTTGCACCCTAGGCAGATTGTGTAGAAGACTTGAAGACACCAATATGTAGCCGCAGTTTTCCTAAGTTGTTGCTTCATTTTCATTGGACTAGTACCTGTATGATTTCAGTGATCATGGGAGATCATATTGTACTCCATTGTATATATATATATCTTCAAATTGGTTTTGAGACTGGTTCTAGTGGGCCTTGTTTATGACTATGACAACCATTGGCATGTAACTGCATTTGTATTTTCCTATTCATGGAAACAAATAGTTGTTTGGTATATTTTCACATGGATCTGTAGTGTAATTCAATTGGTAGCCATGCATGCAAAGTCAGTGTAGAATGTAATGAGCAACTAGTTCTTCCAGTTGATTCCCCATCACTCCACTTATGGGTTGTTTATAATGTATTTAGGCCATTACAGATACTCCTCTGACCTCACACATTAGGGGGAATCTATTATAGCAAGATTTGCCTCACCCTATAAAATATTGCACAGAAGGCCTTTTTCCATTTCCCTATGCAGACTTATCATCCCTATTTGTAAAATCCAGAGACAAAAATACATATTTTTCCACATGTACGCATCTTTCCTACTATACAACATGCATATATGCAGGCTGCACCACTACAACCCGCATACATCATGATTTGTGCCAGAAAATAAAACTTAATGTCGGGTTTCCATGTCACAACAGGAGATCTATGATCCTTGGCCTTCCAAATCCTGGAAACGTTTCGACTCTACCCTTCAGTTCCAATTTGAAAGCTATAAATGGGACAATTTCGAGCTATGGAAATAAAAGAATGAATTCAACTTTGAGAGAAAAGTTACTATGGAGAAATTATTTACTTCATATTGAGTTTGCATCCCTTTGTCGTTTAAGTCTAAACACAGTGTTCATCCCCCAAGATCTTCCCTTATCGATTGAGAACCTCATTGGTTTTCTTTTATGAGCTTGCCTTTGGTGGAGGATTGAAGTGGTGGAGGCTGAGCTGGAAGGAACTTAGTTTCTCGGTTCCAAACTGTGATGACACGAAAGTCTGTAACATTTTCACGTCTGCTAATCACATATTAATAGAAATAATATTTTCCCATTCAATTGATATCTTGCAAATATTTGAATTATTATTCCATGGGCGTATTTGTCATGTTTATTAATGGATTATGCTATTGAATGTGTTAACATCATTTATTATCACTGTATGCTTGCTTTTATTGGTTGTTGAGGACTAGTTGTAGGTATATTGATTTGGTTCAAGTGCTCAATGGTGGACTTCATCGAACGTTTGGACGAGGTAGGCATTTTATCTTGTCTTGCTAGCATATTTGTTTTCATAGCATACTTGAGAAGAGAGTTTATTTCTGCAGTCATTTCTGTTTCTTTTGGTTTACCCTATCCATAGAGAGATTTTCCTCATAACAGGGCCCACCATTCACACACAGTGCAATTCCCAAAATAATTATTTGAAAAAGAATCTTATAGACCATATGGTTGACCTGTTTGATGATTTATTCAACAAGTCCTAAATCACCTCGAGGGCTGGTACATATTTGAAATATCTCAGAGATCAATATAAGGTTCAATTGAAAAAGAACCCTAAGTATGATCATCCTTTGGCCATTCCCAAGAGGGAATGGAATAATATACAAGAGGACACAAAGGAGAGTGCATTGAGAAACAAAGGGAAGACACCACCTGGACCTGGAAGGTAATATGTGATATTTTGAAATGAATATTCTGATTTTTTTTTTAATTCTAAAGAAAAAATCGTGATATCTTATAACATACTTGAAAATTTTCATATGCTCCTAGACACGTCAAAAGAAACAAAGGTAAGACTAGGAAAACATGGGCAACAAAAACTTGACCAAGGTGGTTACATGAGATTAAAATATTAAATTGTAAGTACCAAATACTTTATTCATATTATACATATCATCATGCAAATTTTATCTAATTGTAACCAGTAAGAAAAAAACTATATCTTATGTCATGCGATGCAGGGGAATACATTCAACACTACCGCCACAAAAGAATACTTGATTATCAGCTTCAAGTTCTTCGTTCAAGCTGTGGTGGAAAATTGACAAAGGAAGGGATCACAGACACAATTTGACCCTTTGAATCAGTTGGTAAATAAAATGACAAGATTGTAGTTATTGATTACTTGTCAAATATATTGACGATTGGTTTAACCCATCAATTAATTATGTGTCTATTTTTTTTAAGAAGGCAAGCAACACGGGTTCATTTGACAGTGGTGGAAAACAACCAAATGATACTAGTGTTATAGCAAGATTTGCCTCACCCTACGCAATCTTGCACAGAGGGCCTTATTCCATTTCCCTATGCAGACTTATCTTCCCTATTGATAAAGTCTAGAGACAAAAATAATTATTTTTCCACATGTACACATCTTTCACACTATACAGCATGTGTATACGCAGGTTGCTCCACTACAGCTCGCGTACATCGGGATTTGTGCCAAAAAATGAAAATTAAATGTCGGGTTTCCATGTCATGACAGGAGATCTCTGATCCTTGGCCTTCCATATACTAGAAATGTTCTGACTTGGCCCTTCAGTTCCATTTTGAAGGATATAAGTGGGTCAATTCCGAGCTATGGAAAGGGAGAAAGAATTCAACTTTGAGAGCAAAGTTACTCTGGATGAATTATTTACTTCATATTGAGTCTACATCTTTTTGTCCTTTAAGTCTGAACACAGTGTTTAGCCCCCAATCTCTTCCCTTATTGATTGAGAACCTCATTGTTTCTCTCTTATGAGCTTGGCTTTGGTGGAGTATTGAAGTTGTGGAGGCCCAGCTGGAAGGAACTTAGTTTCTCAGTTCTGAACCGTGCTGACACAGAAGTCTGTAACATTTTCACTTATCTTGATCATTTATTAATAGAAATACTCTTTTCCCATCCAATTGATATCTTGCAAATATATTGAATTATTATTCCATGGGCGTATTTACCATGTTTATTAATGGAGTATGCTATCTAATGTGATAACCTTTTATATTACCACCATATGCTTTCTTTTCTTGTTTGTTGAGAACTTGTTGTAGGTATATAGATTTGGGTTGAAGTGCTCAACGATGGACTTCATCGAACATATGGACGAGGTAGGCCTCTTTCTTATCTTTCTTGCACATTTATTTATATAGCATGTTGTTAGGATAGAGTTGATTTCTACAGTCATTTCCGTCTGTTGTGGTTTACCCTAGCCATAGAGAGATTTTCCTCGTAATAGAATTGGCAACCATATTGGGGATTGAATCTTCTTTCTTAGGGTTTAGAGTACTTTTCTCCGTAGATTTCTCTTGTTTCTATTGTGATTCTTGTCGTATCATTTCTTGACAGCGCTTGTTCACTCTGGGTTTGATTTTTCATCCTTTCTTCCTTGCCTGGCCTTGTTTTAAAGCATATACATGCCTTTTGCGTTGAAAGTCGTGTACATACGTTGGTTGTCTCACTACAAGATGTGTATATATGCTATGTTTTCCTGAACAGTCACGTACATCAGTTTGTCTTTCTTTTTTGCTAGGTTTAGTGGTTTTTGGGTTGGATTTGATGTTTGTTGAGTCCTCTTAGGTCTCTGTAGTGCCTGTTGAGTGCTTGTGGGATGACAGGAAACCCTCTTTTGGTTGAATTTCTGGGCGGAGTCTTTCTCATCATCTTTTCATTTTTTTTTGTCCTTGTACATTGGGTTGGGTGTTTTGTTGCTTGGTATCCTACTTGAGTTGTCTCTTTTTATACACATTAGGTTTATATATCAAGTTTCTTTTCATTCCATGCATTTTCAATTTTGTTATATTGAAAATACAAAAAAATAAGCATTTTGCATTGCTTCGCATTTTTTTCTTTTGAGTCTTTTCATTATCTTATTGCATATAGTGAAAGATTGCATTTTTACTTCTAAATTGCAAAGTTGAATTTGAAAATTGCATTGGTTTCTAGAAGCATATCATTCATTAAAAGTTAAAGTTAGGACTTTGCATTATTTTCATATTTACTTTTCTTGCAGAGTCATAACACCATGAGTTTCACTACCATACCTTTTTGAGTAATCACGGCCATTAAAATCAACGCTATAATTTAAAATTAATTAGTCACGATTTTACTTTCTAGGGTGCACAAAATAGCGTAGGATTTAGTGCCTTGGAATAGGATTTTGTGAGTAAACTTCTCCAAGGCAATTAAATCAACATATGTGTCTGAGTCAGGGAGTGGAGAAATCCATTGTATAATTGGTAAGATCAGGAGGTTCCTCTCACACTGGAGTTAATCATGTGGTCATGCAAAGTCAGTTGAAGGGATATCTCCTCGATACCTTCCTAGCGTTAGAGATATTTATGGGGATCTATTCATATCTGAGGATATTGTTAGTTCCCTTACCTCCATGAGAGGTGATGGTTTCAAGTTTTCGGGCTTTGCTACCCTACCCATACGGTGGACCCGACTTACGACTGCTCGCATTTGCATCGATTATACAATGGTTTATTAGTTGCTTGTACTTAGGTATATCATAGGTTACATGCAGGGGTTATTCTACAAGTACCCTAGGTTAGATAAGGGTCAGACAACACACAACCTTTATGGAGGATTACCTCTCTGAGAGGATTTGACCAACTAGTTGTTAATCCCATGAGGGCCCTTATAACTGATTCGGTTACCTCCGATCTTTAGCAGGGACTCTCAGTCCCCTCTTGGGTGAGACATACCTTCTTTAGGGAGGGAGGCCACTCATCCACTTTACCCTGTTTGCATGTATATTGGTCGTTTGACTTTTGGTGTGCTCTTTGATTACTAGTTGGCCTTAAGAGTCTTTGTTGAGTTCTCATTATCATGGATAGTGGAGTCCCTTTATCTCCCTCGTTTACCACTACCTACCCCATGATGCCTACCCAGATCATGGGGACGAATCCTCCTCTTTATTATAATGGTATGCATAACTATGGTACTCAGTCTGCACCTTGGGTCACTAGTCATTCTTCCGTTGATATGCATTCATGTTTTCAATCCTCTCCCTGGTCCACTTATATGATTCCTACCATTGGATCCGGGGGCACCATGACCCCAATGCTTATGTCTTCATTTGATATGATTCATGTCCCTAAACCAGCTTTCACGATGGGAGGTTGGAACCTCCCCTCTTACAGATCCAGTCCTAGCTACGCTCTTTCAAGGGCCAATACTCATATGGGTGCTTATTCTACTTATTACACTTCATCCATGTATCCTTCATCCCCCATGTCAATTCCTTCGAACACTTATCCCATGATGGGTACTCATGTATCCCCAGGTTTTTCTTACCAGGAGAATCAATTTTACGGTTCAGGCTATCCTCTTTATGGAACCCCTTCACAAGGGGGAAACGTATATCTTCACTCGAATAGTCCTTATCATACTTTTGTCTCTTCGCAGACTTTAGTCATGATGCCCATGCACACCTCTTTGAATCTATTAGGTGGAGGATACTACCCTTCCGAATAGGGACAGGGGGTAAACCAGGATCCTTTCGGCCTGCAATGTTTCAAAGTCAATCTTTCCATGGACCTTGGTATCAAATGCCACAACTCACCACTAGACCAGCAACTGCTAGTCATACTGGGAGCACCACTCTAATCACCACGAGTCATATCAATTCCACATCTCCAACCTTTGTACATCATGTGGGATATGACTCTCTCACCTCTGCTAGTCATGATGAGAGCATGTCACCAGCCATTGTGAACGTCGTTGGGGGCATTGAGAAGCCTCGACGCCTTAGACATTAACCTAAATTCCTTTGCATGACTTGCAAAGTATATCACCTTACTCATTTGTATCTAGCTATTGTTGGGATACCGGAAGCATGGGGCTCACCTAAGGGCCCTTCAGATTCTGAGGCGTCTATGGTTTCCCCACACCTTGTTTCTCTTTTGATCGATACGGCGGTAATTCTACCACAATCCTCTCTTGACCTCACCCCCGTTGTCGAGGGTGATGTGTCCCCTATCCCTATTATCGTGCATCCTCTTCAAACTATAATTGAAGAAGTGGTTGTACAAGTGCAAGCTCTGGTCAATCCTACTCTCCTTATGGAGGGTGATGAATCCTTCAACCATGTCATCAGCATTCCTGATCCTGCACATTCTGAAAGAGAGAGATTTATCCTCTCCCCGAGGTCTGTCCCTCCAATTCCCGAGGAATTTCCCTTCGATTGGGATGGCCTTGTGGGGTACCCAATGACCCCTCCTATGTATTTTCTTGTAAGAGATATTATCTGATCCATCACGAAGACCATATACTTCATCAGTGATTTGTCCTCATCAACTTGGAGAGGTTTGGGTTTTCCCAAGATTATTTCAGTTATTCGTAAGATACTGACATTCCACAGAAGTCCAACATAGGATCCTTGGCCTCCCATGTGACTTGCTTCCTAGACTCTCCCAAATGAGTCTTAGTTAAGATATTTTCTGAATCGTTATCAAAAAGAGAAAATATTGTCGAGTGATTTGTCCCTTTCACACTCATTAAATTGGACTTGAAAGGTCGTGAGTCTTAGTTAAGCTTTTTTCCGACTCATTATCAAAAAGTGAAAATATTTCCAAGTGAACTTGTATTTTTCACACTCATAAATTGGATTTGAAAAGACGTCTATTTGGAAAAAGTTTATCCCTTTTTCACACCAAGTAGACTAAAAGACATAAAAAATGACATTGTTTTGGTGTTAAGTTGTGATTGCATTTCATTCCTTTTCTTGCAGTATTGAGCCTATAGTTGGTTCTCACTTTGCGTTATAAATAGTTTGTCTCAACGGTTTTGCATCCTCAACCAAGAAAATCCTTGTTTATATCCTTCGCAATTTGACACCCTATACCTAGGAGGGAACATTCCTCCGAATGTCCATCTCCCACATGCGTTTCCTTACATTGAGAATAGGTATATTCCACTGCTGGAACTAGTTTTTCTTACTTGCGACACTCGTTTCCTCCTCTGTATCATAGCATTCATTTGTCTATGAAAAAACAAAAAAAGACGGGCGGGAAGGGAGTATTATCCTATATTGGCAGCAGTTGTGTCGCCTTTGAATAGAGCAAAAAGTTATTGATTCCATTCACCATCATAATTTTGGGATTAGCATGGCCTTAGGAAGCTGAGCTCATTACAGAGTCCTCTCTACCGACTAGTTACTCTTCAAGTCCCTACAGAGAATTTCATTGATGCCTCCTACATCTCATGGTTTCATCATCAGGTCTATGCTGTCAGATTCCTCCATATGTCTCATGCTCTTATTCAAAGGAAGTCTATCAACCTGTTTCAACCACTCCTCATAACTCTTGACTTTTCATGTCGGCCATACACTTAGTTTGTCTCATAATCACATGATATTGTAGTCCGATCATTCACCCTGGCCCTACTTTCATCATTGGTAGGTAACCTTGAACCCAAAAGTCGGCATTTCATCATTGGTCATTTATTGGGTGGTTTCCCTTGTGTTCGACAGCAAGACATCTATTCACACATTAGGATTTGTGTAGTGTCTTGGATGACATTAGCCTTATTGGTGGTTTCTTCACCTTTTTCAACATTTTTCATCATTGGTTATTATTCAAAGGGTATTTTTCGTGTACTGTTTGCACTTGGAACACGAGAAAGATGCACAGGGTCGTTGGTTCGTTAACATGTTCTTCATCTGATTTCCACCAAATCATGAAGCTCTTGCTTTGTACCTCGTGTTGATTGATGAGAGATTCCTTAATTCTCTCCTTTCAACGAGTCTCTTTCCATCGAATTCAACCCATTTATTCTAGAAACAAGACCTAGGGTATTATCAATACCTTGAGGCTTGCAGTCATCAGTGGCAGGCTCTCTCACCATCGATAGTTGGAAATACATTAATGTCCCCTGATCGATGGATTCTTCAGGTGTTCGACATCGACTCCTTTATTCACACTTGTAAGAATGTACTTGGTGCCTTGATACCTACTTTCATTATCGGTAGGTTGTCTCACATTTTTTAACGGTATACATCAATGACAGGTAATCAAATGATGTCTTATTGTGTTCAACCTCAACTCCTTTATTCAAATGATGTAGACTTGCACCCTTGGTGGATTGTTGAGAAGACTTGAAGACATCACTATGTGGCCGAAGCTTTCCTGATTTGTTGCTTCCTTTTCATTGGACCAGTACCTACATGACTTCAGTGATCATAGGAGATTAGATTGCACTCCATGGTATATATATATCTTCAAATTGGTTTTGAGACTGGTTTTACTAGGCCTTGTTCATGACTATGAAAACTATTGGCATGTAACTGCATTTGTATTTTCCTATTCATGGCCACAGACACTTGTTTGGTATATTTTCACATTGATCTGTAGTGTAATTTTATTGGCAGTTTTGTATGCAAATTCAGTGCAGAATGTAATGAGCATCTAATTCATCTAGTTGGTTCCCTACCACTCCACTTTTGGGTTGTTTATAATGTATTTTGGCCATTGCAGATACTCCTCTAACCTCACACATTAGGTGGCATCTATTATAGCAAGATTTTCCTCACCCTATGCAATCTTGCACAGAGGGGCTTATTCAATTTCCTTATGCAGACTTATCTTCCCTGTTGATAAATTCCAGAGAGAAAAATAAATATTTTTCCACATGTACGCATCTTGCACACTATACAACATGTGTATACGCAGGCTACTCCACTACAACCCGCGTACATCGGGATTTGTGCTAGAAAATGAAAATTAAATGTCGGGTTTCCATGTCACGACAAGAGATCTCTGATCCTTGGCCTTCCATATACTAGAAACGTTCTGACTTGGCCCTCCAGTTCCATTTTGAAGGCTATAAATGTGTCAATTCTGAGCTATGGAAAGGAAGAAAGAATTCAACTTTGAGAGAAAAGTTGCTCTGGAGGAATTATTACTTCATATTGAGTCTACATCCCTTTGTCCTTTAAGTCTGAACACAGTGTTCAACCCCCAAGCTCTTCCCTTATTTATTGAGAACCTCATTTTTTCTCTCTTATGAGCTTGCATTTGGTGGAGGATTGAAGTGGTGGAGGCTCAGCTAGAAGGAACTTGGTTTCTCGGTTCTGAACCGTGTTGACACGGAAGTCTGTAATATTTTCACTTCCGTTGATCATTTATTAATAAAAATACTCTTTCCTGTCCAATCGATATCTTGCAAATATATTGAATTATTATTCCATGGGCGTATTTGTCATGTTTATTAATGGATTATGCTATCTAATGTGCTAACCTTTTATATTACCGCCATATGCTTGTTTTTCTTGTTTGATGAGAACTTGTTGTAGGTATATAGCTTTGGGTCGAAGTGCTCAATGGTGGACTTCATCGAACATTTGGATGAGGTAGGCCTCTTTCTTATCTCACTTGCACATTGGTTTATATAGCATGTTGTTGGGATAGAGTTGATTTCTGCAGTCATTTCTGTCTGTTGTGGTTTACCCTAGCCATAGAGAGATTTTCCTTGTAACAACTAGTGGTTCGCAAACCCATCACAGTATGTGTGTCTTTAAAATAAAATGTACAATATGATGATTATAAATATTTCCTTCATATGGTGTACTTATAACTTTTCTTGTTTCAATAGAAAAGCATGTAGATCATGGTGCTCGGAGAGGAGAGGAATCGACGAAAATACAACCAATGGTTTACACTACTCCAAATAAAAAACATAGTAATGACATTCATATTAATGAAGAGATTCTATGAATAATAACTAATTGTGTCCTTTTAACGCTTTGTGTTATTGTAGTGGATGTCCCTGTAGTGCATCAATGTCCACATCCTGCTACTAGAAGTAGTAGAATGCTTGAGATGACCTATCACCTTCCAACAACAGAATGGGACCCAATATATAAAGGTCGGGATCGAGACGAATGTGATTATGATTCACTTATGAAATTTATCAAAAATAAGAAATAAAAATAGAAGTGATTGTACATATTTTTAGGACAAATTTTATTAATATAAATTATTGATTGTACATTTTTTTTTCTTGCTAGTTGTGCGTGGACCTTATATGTTCTATATGCATGTACATTCTTTCTTTCATTTACATTTAATTCTTGTTTTTCTACTTGTTATACATGATTGGGTATGGGGAATTAAGAGTGATGTGAGGGGGGGGGAAACGAGCTTCCACCTTGACATGGTTGGTCATGTTTAGTAGAGAATAAATTGTTCTCAAAACCAAGAGGAGCTCATTCATGAGGTATTCCCCTTTAGTATTTATGGATTGTCATACATGTTTAAGTATTATTTAGTCATACAATGTTTATTATCTTTGTTAAATTCAAGCTCATAGATGTTTAGTTATTATTCAGTCATTTAACCTATTATTTTCTTTAACAAATGCAGGTTTGAAGGGAAGTCACCTCCACGATACACAATGAATTTATGACAAGGTACAAATCATTTAATTCTCTTGCATCATTAGATGGTTACATTCTGTAGTATTTATTTCATGCATTAGTTGGTTACATTAAACTCAATGATGAGGCCTCTTCCAAATCTGTACATAAACAAGTTTTTTTTAATTAATTTATGTACAAAACACATAGACATCAAATTGCCTGTGTATGAACTAGGATGAATATTACATGTAATATGAGCGATAAGTAAGATATATTGAACTAAGTACAACTTCCAAGTTTGCAATCAGTAGATATGTTAGTAAGAGCACAACACCCATTTGATGGTTGTGTCTCACATACAATTATAATGAAGCTTAGCACCCCTTTGTTGGTTGTGTCTCACATACAATTATATATGAGTCAAAGGTCCTTTATAATCCAAAATTGCAACATTTTAGAACAATAGCATAAATGTGAATTATGTATTGGGTCAAATTATGACATCGCCTGAATTTGGCATTAGAAAGATAGTGTCAAATTATTCATTGTCCATTAATTCTCCCCTGTTGATAACTAATTTTTATTTTTGTACATTAATTCTCTCCTTTTGCTAAATACTTTTATTCATTGTCCAATACAAATTATCCCATTTTTCTAACTACATGGTCTAGGTCTAAGCCACTTACAGGGGAGGGCGAAGAAAGGATGAAAAATTTAAGCCAGGATATAGAACACAATAATGATGACAAAGAACCTTCCATTTTTCTAGTCTTTCCTTGGTTGTTTTTTCTATGTTTGGGAGCCTACGAAAAGTTTCAAGTATGTTATAATATATTTCAAATATGTGGTAGACACATCAAAAGAAACCAATGCAAGACTAGAAAAACATGGGTAGCACAAACTTCGCCAAGGTGTATAATTGAGATTAAAAGCTCTAATTGTAAGTATCAAATACTTTATTCATATTATACATATCATCATGCAAATTTGATTAATATAAATTATTAATTGTACAATTTTTATTTTTTTCCAGCTGTCTGTGGACCTTATATGTTATGTGTGCATATGTTGGAATTATTACAGGAAGAAAGTGCTTTTCATTGATGGCAAGAACAAAAATGAACCAAACCTCGAGAGAGAAAAAGAAGAGAAATCTTAGAAGAGTTAGCAGTTTACAAAAGTGCAGACGAGGTCCAAGAGACGGACTTGCAGGAGGAGAAAACGTCGAGACTCGTGAACACTTAGAAAAACCTTCTAAGTCAGAGAGATCAGAAGATTGGGAGGAAGAGAAACAGTGATCGTTGGATCACCGATCCAGAGGACCAATGACCGTCAGATTTAATTAATGGAAGGATAGGATAAGAGGGGAAAAACGATTGAGAATTTGATCATCTGAATTTTCGTCAGCCATTGGATTGATTTAAGTGGAAGGACAGGATAAACAAGGGTTGAGATCTGAGATCTCGATTATTCGAATCTTCGTCAGTCGTTGGATCAAATTAAGTGGAAGCACAAGATAAGAAAAGATGGAGATTCGTTGGATTTAATCCAAGGAAAAGCTGGATCGCAGAAAAATTGAGTCGTTGATCTAATATATTGATCAAACAAACATCATTTTTTTCGGGTCTAAAGTTGCAAGGAGGTTACCGTTTGGGGAATATCACTTCAAAAGAATTGGCAAATTGAAAAGTCAAATTACCTGAAGTCCTGAAATCAAAAATGAATAAGGACCATCGGATCTGGAGATTGTACGATGATCGTTAGATCAAAGAGAACCACATTGGCAGACCATGTCGACAGACTACGTTAGCAAGGACACATGGCGCAATCAGACAATGACAAGTGTCAAGTTGAATTGGCATTTCAGGTACGTGCAAATCATGAATCTGAGTGACATGTGGTAGCTAATCAGCTCATGACACATCATCAAGTGACGTAAGTAAGTTACATCACTCCAGGAGTTTTACTTCGAGAATTTTACTGCTAGCACTTGCCCAAAGTCTCGAAGTCCCGAAGTGGGCATGAAACGTCCGATCTAAAGATTACTTCGGGAGCATTATCGACCATCGATATACTATAGTGGAAGGATAGTGTAAGTGGAAGTATTAACCGACAGCAAGCGGTCTCCACCACTTCTAACTTACTCAGCAGGTGATCACTCTGGAGGAAAATGGAGCAGTGACTTGTCAAAGTCCCGAAGTAAGCAAGGGCCATCCATCGTCAAGACTGACAGGTGGCGCACGATCCACAACTCTGGAGTGAATCACTTCGAGAGTTTTTGGTTGGGAATGAAATGAGATCATCAAAGACCCGAGGGCTGAAGAAGATCCAGGTCATCGGTTGCCAGAAGGATGCGTGGAAGAAATTTGTGCAATTCAGGAAAAACACTTCGGGAGAAATTGAAGGAAGCGAAGTTGAGATTTGAAATCTCCAAAGTCTGAAACCCCCAAGGAGATCTCGACCATTGATCTGAGATGGAAACACGTCAATGGATTGTTAAAATTGAGATTTGAAATCTTCGAAGTCCGAAGACCCGAAGGAGACCTCGACCGTTGATCCAAGAGGGACACGCGTCAGTGGATCACCAACTCCAGAAGACTGTCATATGGGAAAAGAGAGATTTTAGATTTGAAACTCTCAGAGCCCAGATCACGAAATACACCACAGCCATTGATTTAGGGAGGTTAAATCTGATCCCCAGATCATGAAAGAACAAATCTAAACTATTTTTTCAGGAGAACCATCAAGATTGTAAGATCGACAGTCCCATCGCATTGTGGGTATTGAAGGTGGTAGAACTTTAAAAATTTGAAGGCAGACTGCAATTGAAACCATGATTTTGGAAAAAGGACACGTGGAGGCTCAAGGTAAATTGCGGGGTGAAAAGCGGGTTTCCCTCAAACCACCTTTGGCCACGCCCACAATCGTGTAGTCATGTGATATTATCGCCCAAGGTCATATCAAAAGTAGGAGCTAGCACTCGCTAGGCCAAGATCGCAAAGCGCTCAAAAGTTAGGTCTATGGTCACTGTCGATGGTGACATGAAGGAAGGGGCTTAGAAGCCAAAGAAGCTAAAAATGACTGGATGTAACTGACAGAGAAGACAAAGAGTTGAGACTGCCAAAGAAGCCAAGGAATAAATGGATAATGGCCATTGATGATGAAAATATCCATAATAACCGTTAGGGAAGACAAAGAGTTCGAATGATGATCGGGCAGAGGACTCGATGTGAGGAAGACATGCAGAACAGAGAACAGAGAGTGCTTCTTCGATAGTGATGTATGTGGGTAGGAGGAGATGCAGTGTAGTACCTGAAGTGGAGATCAGTGGCGCAATGAAGAGGATGCAAATGCATCACAGAACATAAAAGGTAGAAGAGAAGTTGAACATGATACAGTATTGAGTGCAGAAAGAAAAGACAGCGGAGCATAGAATCAAAATGATGCAGAAGCGGAACAGAGCATAGAAGTTGAAGAAGGTAGAGGAGACATGGAGCTATAACAGACCATATCAGAGACAAATCAAGTAAGTAAATTTTTGTAAGATTCAATCAGGGTGGTACGGTGGTGCTAGGGGGGATTGTAGTCCTCTAAATTATAGTTGGTGCTAGAAGATATTCTGGGAGTTGGTGCTTCCATCTAGTGGGTGCTAGAGAAACCTAGGAGTTGGTGATTCCATCTGGTTGGTGCTAGAAAAATCTGAGAGTTTGTGCTCTCTGCAATTTGTATCTTTCTATCAGAGGTTGTAGCCTCATATTTGAGTTGGAGCTCAAAGACTGTGATATACATGAAATTTGGAGCTTGATTGACATCCTAAGAAGAAGAGGTTTTCACCCTTTATGGGGTTCCTCGGGAAAACTAGTGTCTTTGTGTATTGTGTGTGATTGATCATTATATATCTATGCATGTTAATTTATCAGCAACACATTAAATAATATTCTAGAAAGAATCATAAAATAACAAGAAATGTTTCAATCTTATATACATAACTGATTCACCCCCCCCCCTCTCAGTTGTATTTCCAACAATATCTACCGTCTTTCCTTCATTTACCTTTAATTCTTGTTTTGATACTTGTTATGCATGATTGGATATGGGGAATTGATAGTGATGTGAGGTGGACGAGGGGGAAAACGAGCTTCCACCTTCACATGATCGGTCGTGTTTAGTACAGAATAAATTATTCTTGAAACCAAGAGGAGCTTGTTCATGAGGTACTCTCCTTTAGTATTTCTAGAGCATCGTACATGTTTAATTATTATTAAGTCTTATAATGTTTAATTCTCTTTTTCAAATGCAAGCTCATTGATGTTTAGTTATTATTTAGTCATTTAACCTATTGTTGTCTTTGACAAATGCAAGTTTGAAGGGAAGTCACCTCCATGATTCACAACGCATTTCTGACAAGGTACAAATCATTTATTTCTCTTGTGTCATTAGATAGTTATATTGTTAGATACATTAGTTAGTTACATTATGTAGTATTTATTTCATGAATTAGTTAGTTACATTATGTAGTATTTATTTCATGAATTAGTTAGTTACATTAAACTCAATTATGAGGTCTCTTCCAAATCTGTACATAAACAAGTTTTTTTTAATTAATTTTTGTACAAAACACATAGACATCAAATTTCTTTTGTATGAGCTAGGATGAAGATTACATGTAATATGAGACATAAGTAAGAGATATTGAACTATGTACAACTTCCATGTTTACAAGCATTAGATCCATTATTAATAACATAGCACCCCTTTGATGGTTGTGTCTCACATACAATTATCATGAAGCTTAGATTTGCTATTTGTACTAGATACTGATACGAAAAAATAATATGGCCCCAAGGGATTTTGTTAGGTATCTAGAGAGGTAGTGGGGGGCCCGGAGGGCCCATAGTGATAATAGTGGATGCCACTCAATGTAATGTGGACTAGATCCACTATATTATTAAATAAGGCTGACTATGGTAGTTAGATATAAATGTAAGAGGACTTCTTAGAAGGTTTTGCTTCTAGAAGATTCCTCCTCTAGAATGTTCTTAGGTGATGGTAGCACTATATAAAGGGGCTCAAG
>ML780162.1:321219-357089 GCA_009831015.1 Picea engelmannii | reverse complement strand
AGTCATTTTTGGGGTTTTTTTGTGATGGGAGCAAGATTGCAGAGTTCATAACTTTGCACAAGGTGTTCAGATTTCTACCAAATAAATTATATTGGATATATTATTTTAATATTTTTATTTTTGTATGTTATATGTGGTGTTTCCAATGGATATTCACTCTCAACTCAAGGAAATTTTATGGCAGATTGAAGCCCTCAAAGCCGATATGCATGACCACCTGCAAGGCATCAAGGCTAATCTACACAACCACACATACAATTATCACAATAGTCAATGGTCATTGGATCTCCTACAAGAGATATATATTATGACAAACATCATGGATGAATAAAATCAAGAAGTATATTCTTGGTATGATTTTGAGGCCGATTGTAATGCTTGGTATATGGATAGTTCTCATTTTTGGGATGACAACCACTTTCATATTTTATTTGATGACTCTACTCCACCTTTTGTAGAGAACCTCAATGTGAAAAATACAGATCCAATTATGATTACTAGTGTCCATACCTCATATTCTACAATGGTATTATTCCTTCCAGATTCAGCTATGACCATTTCCCACTATGTGGATGGATCTTCTTATTTAGATCTACATGACAGGTATCAGTCTTTGGAGCATCATTTTCAGTTTTTTATTGGGTTCTGATACCTTCTGCATGGAGTTCACATGAGCACTCAGAAATAGGATCGTGGTTTAAAATGGTGGTTGGATTACTTCAGCATGATGGCTTTCATTTCTACATGGGACCATGGTTCTCTAGTCTACTTCAACACTATGGTCCACACTTATCCATGGGACCCTGGTATATGGTTGTGCACGCTCATAACAAGCGTCGAGGACAACTCTTTCATAAGGGGGATGGAATGTTAGGTATATAGAGAGGTAGTGGGTAGATCGAAGGGCCCATAGTGATAATAATGGAGGTCACTCAATGTAAGGTGGACTAGATCCATTGTATTATTAAATAAGGCATACTATGGTAGTTAGATATAAATGTAAGAGGACTTCTTAGAAGGTTATTCTTCTAGAAGATTACTCCTCTAGAATGTTCTTAGGTGATGGTAGCACTATATAAAGGGGTTCAAGTAATGTAATGGGATATGAAGAGAAGTTTCCAGTTGGTTCCCAAGTTTCAATATCTTCAACGTGGAGTTAACATGAGCACTTGGACATGGGACCCAGGTTCACAATGGCAGTTCAACTACTTCATCATAGTGGCTCACATTTATACATGGGACCTTGGTTCTCCAGTCTTATTCAACATTATGGTCCACAATTATCCATGGGACCCTAGTATATGGTTGTCCACCCTCATAACAAGCGTTGAGGACAACGTTTTCATAAGGGGGGTGGAATGTTAGGTAGCTAGAGAGGTAGTTGAGGCCATTCAATGTAAGGTGGACTAGGTCCACTATATTATTAAATAAGGCCCACTATGGTATTTAGATAAAATAAATGTAAGAGGACTTCTTAGAAGGTTATTCTTTTAGAAGATTCCTCCTCTAGAATGTTCTTAGGTGATGGTAGCACTATATAAAGGGGTTCAAGAAATGTAATGGGATATAAAGAGAAGTTTTATGTTTGGAGTTGAAGTTCATTAGGAGGTTGCCTTCCTCGAATAGGAAAGTGCACAAAATAGGATCCCTTCCATAATAGGATCCATTGTATGGTGTTTCCCTACCTCAAGGGTTTTCTTATAATAAAGTGTGGTTTTCATATATTCTTCTTGGATCTATTCTAGTGTATTTTGTATTCAGATATTTGGTTATTGACATATTTAGAGAAACCCCATCCTGCATATACAACTTCTCCAACCCTTCTAAAATTCCCAACAATATCCCTTAATCCTTACTTGTATGTGGAGTTTCCCTCAACTTTTGCATGATTGAATTTCCAAAAATGGAATGAGGTTCGAGGTGGCTTGAAAA
The DNA here is from genome assembly GCA_009831015.1 of Picea engelmannii. NCBI lineage: Eukaryota > Viridiplantae > Streptophyta > Pinopsida > Pinales > Pinaceae > Picea > Picea engelmannii. Next base: position 355,157 of record ML780162.1, on the reverse strand, counting down.
AATATGGAACCTTAGACACTCGATGCCCCACTCCTCTAATAAAATAGAAAATTTTAGTGCTAACCATTCTCTACTAACCACTTACTATTATAATAATTAGTGGTGAAAGAATATTAAAGTTGAGATTCCTTAAGCACTTCCATCTTATTCAACGAGACTAATTCTACAATAGAAAAATTAGATAAAATTCAATGTTGTGTTAATAAAATGAAGGTTTCCATAGTAATAAATCACATTGTACTTATAAATGCAGGCTCCTTCATTTCCTCATAAGAATGCAGTCTCCAATAATATGTGAATAAGGTGGATTTCAGTCTATGCATCAAGAATCTATTAAACAAGTTGCAGACATGAAGGAATTTTAGGTTAATTCAAGCAAATGTAATCCTGGACAATTTGATGGTTGGTTAGCATCGAATGTTGACCATTTGTTTCCTTCAGTATGCCATCAGAAGAGTCATCCAGCACCCACATCAAAGTTTTATCAAATTAATCCTACATCAAGGCCTCTTGAAATGGGTCCACGTGATTTTTTACGTGATGCCAACTCTAAATATCCTTTTAGTTCAGCAGTAATTACTGGTGGTGTTCCTTCGAAGTTATTTCCTCCATACCATTCACTTGGCTCATTTCCATCAGGAAGTGGAGGGTCATTAATGTTTTCATCAGAAATTGGAGATGGATCAAAGCTTCTTGGAAGCCATGAAGATATGATGGGAAGGAAACTCATTATGAGCTCAACATGTCACTTACAGGAATTGAACCTAAGTGGTGAGGATACAATCATTCCTCCCAACCACCCGAGCTAAACCTAATTGACATCTAGAGGTGGTTAGATACATATACTATATATTGATATCCTTGGATGAATACATGTGATAAATATGGCTTAAATCCTTTTCCACCAAGTTCTTGTCTTGTGTTCTATTAACACCACTTGTGGTTTTTCCTAGTAAACTAGACTTAGGTTATCCTACTCAATATCTACTCCTCAGTTTCTTCTTAATGATACTCAAAATATCTGTCAAATTCATGATTTTATTTACTCGACTCAATATTTATATTTTTACTCTTAGCTTGAGGCGTAAACCTTTGACTATGCTCACATTTAGACTCTTCAACAAGCTCTTCAACAAGATCACTATTGGCATAGGGCAAGACCCAGGGTTCAATGCTTCAACAGAAAAATAACAAAACACTAACTATCGTCCCTTTCGACAACACCTGCGAAGCAGATGAAGTCTCACCTGAGGTAGAGGCAGGGGTGGTTGTAGGACTCCAGTGTCTGCAACCTTAGCTGGGATACAGATCTGTGATTACAATACTCTAACAAAGAACTTAGTAGATTTCATTCATTAGTACTTAACCTTTGTATACAACATAGATAAACCCTAATTACAGCGTAGCACAGTATTCAACAAGATTCAACACATTTAAGCACTTACCATAAAGAAATAGATCAGATCTGGCATTCATTCGCATTATCGAGCACTAAGCTATTATATCAGATGCTTCTAACATTCATAAAGATAAAAACACTAAGAATAAATCACATCAAAGGCACAACGTAATAATCAAGATGCACAAAGAAGCCATAACACAGGATATACGTGGTTCAACCCCAGCCTGGGGCTACGTCCATCAACTCTTTGTCTTCTTTATTATCTTTTGGCAATCATCTACATGCATAGAGCCATAAGGTCCTACTCTGCATAGGACAGGATATTTTCACGCACCTCACTAGATCCTCCTTCCCCGAGCTAGTTTACAGCACAAAGCCTTTACACAATCTCTTACAGTCACTTGCACTTAGCCTTGCAAGTTTCACATAGTATGCACAAAGCATGTACAACTATCACTTGCACTTAGCACATAATCACACAGATGCCTATATTGTCTCCTCTTACATCATCTAGACATCTATTTATACATCACAAAATGGGCCTAAACATGGGTAAACCCATGGGTTGACATCCCCATACCCATTACATAATCCCAAAACCCAAAAATCCCTAAAAAGGGGTCGATATTCCGCAATCTCTGCTTCGACTTGTGCTCCACCTTCGACAGCATGTTGAAGTCCCAAAATAGGTCAAGCCTAACCAAGGATCTCCAAAACTTGGTCAAGGGCCAACAGGCCCCCAACACTCACCTATGACTCGTCCCGAGTCACTCTGATTTGAGTAGCTCTTCTTCAAAAGCCTTGAGACTAGATCGATCTGTTTCGACCTGTTGCTGCACCAAGGCCTCCTGCTCAATGAACTCATGAAGAACTGCGTCATTCACAGGTCCCTCTAATCAATTTTTGACTGAAGTGACTACTTGTTCCATCTCTGATCCTCATCCTTCAATCTCCTCAAACAGTTGGCAAGTTGCATCCTGGCCTGGATGGAGCATCTGAGTCACTTCCATGACTTTGCTTTGTATGGTATGGACCTGTTGTTGAGCAGTGTGTTGTTCCTCAGATATTTTCATTCTTTCAATTGCTGGCAGGAGCTTCAGTTGCACTTGTACTATTGTTGCTTGTTGCTTTTCCTCCTAGAGTTGTGTCTCCAGTGTCTTCAATTCAGGGTCTTCAGTAATTCACTCATAATTCTACGCACTTCTACTGCTAAGTTTTTGACATTCCAAATATAATTCTCTAATCCAGTCAACTATGCTCTGGGCAGTGGCTTCTCTTTGATCTCACACGTCTTGCGGAGTACTTGGTATTGTTTGTAGCTCTATATCTGTTATTCTTTGTTGAAGCTGTTGGATGGCTTCAGCAAGCTGTGCTACTTGATGCTCCACTGGGTCTTCCTCATTTTTCTCTAATCCCTTCATAGAGTGAAGTTCTATGCTAACTGCTTCTTTTACTCCAACCGGCTCCACGAGAAGTTGTTCTTTCTCATGTTGGATCTGCACCTTTTCCTCTTCAAACTTTTCTTGGAGGTCAGCCTTCTCCTGCTACGCAACCCTGCGTTTCTCTATTACTTCCTATTGTTCTTGCTTTAGGGCCAATGTGGCATGTTCTATTTCTTCTTGTGCATGACGAAGGTGGGATTCAGTCACATCGGCTAGTCTGCAGAGTTGGGTAGGCTCATCCCCCAACTATGTTTCTTCTTATAGAGGGGGTGCAATGGTCACTGCACGGCTGGAGTGAAGGGCCTGTTGTACCCCTTGTAGTTCTTCTTCAATTTTCTCACACATGGTCTCTTGCTTAGCTCCATTTCTCTACAAAATGTCTTCTGAGGTGTCCGATACAGCTACGATGATGAAGTCAAAGTCATCAAGTGTGAGCACAGTCTGCATCTTGGTCTTACTAGAATTTGACTTCTTCCGCAATGTGGGTTTCGTGGGAGAAACCTTTCTTTTGTGATATGTCTCTACGTATTCAGGGGGATTTTGTGGCGGTGTTACTTCTCCTTGCTTCTGTTGATCTTATTTTCCATTTTTCTCTTCTTTATCTACTTCATCATCACCTCCTCCTCTAGGTGAGTCTGAAGAAGTTTCTTCTGATGCACTACTCAGTTGTTGAACTTCTTTTGTCTTCTTCCTTCTGCTAGTTCCAGGTGTATCATGCCCTTCACGAGTGATCACCAAGCTTCCGATTAGTTCAGGATCGAACAGTTTTGTGAGATCAATAGGGATAAGGAGCTATGTAGACCACTCCTTAGTTATTTCTTCTAAGTCCTCTTTTTGTGATTTTGTAATAACTCTGTAGTACTTCTTTTTGTTCGTCTCTGCGTTCAGTGATGTAGATAAAATGTTTGTCTACGTGGAACTTCACAAATGGAATGAACCTGTGCAGGTTGTTCATAGTTATATGAGGGAAAGCCTCAATAGCCCTCTTTAACTACAGCTAGTAGGTTTGGAACACCACTTTTTATTTCCATTGTTTTCCCATATCACTTGAATACCATAGAGAAGTGAACTTCATGGCTAAGGGTTCAAATGGATCTAGTTCAGAGAAGGTCACACCTTCCAGCATCTCCCAAGATATGAATGCGATGAGGATCAGCAGCCAATTAAAATGGAACTCATAGCCCCGATCCTAAGCTTCACGACGGTCTTGGTCTAACTGGTTCACTAAGTACTTTTCCCAATTCATCTGTATCCCCTCCACGCATTTCCCTGTGAGGTCAACAACAAACCCCGTGACCTGCGTGGGTCTGTTATTTCGGACTAGCTTACCAGCAAGCAACTAGAAAGCAAGATGCACTGCGCCATTCTGTATGGAGGCTACCTTGTAGCCTTACTTCCCCTTCTTTACATTGTCGTATGTATCTTTAATATTATGCGTCAGGGCGTGTCTGCAGCCTTCCCTGGGTAGAATTCTTGCGGATCTAGTCCCTGCATGATCAATCCGGTGATCCGATGGATCAGTGTCGGATCGACGATGATGCATCTATCTAACCATAAATAAAAACCATGGAATCTCGACAGAAGGAGATTAACACACGCATTAACCTCCTGGTGCCTTCCAAAAAGGGGTATTTTCATTACGTTCAGGATGGTGGACTACACGAGGTCCATAGTCCATGGTTGGGGGATTATCCTCAACTTATTCCCCTTCGTCCTAGTCAAATACCTATGAGGAGAGAGCATGCTAAATTTATTTCAATCCCCTAGGTTAAAGTCGTTGATCTTTAGTGTCATGATCTTATCCGATTGAGGCTTGTTTGTGTGTATCCCCTTCAGGAGGTACACAGTAAGCAAGGTGTAGTCGAAGTCCCTGGGAAAAATGTCACAATTCACCGCGTCGGCCAGAGGCGGGATGTAGTCGGGAAAGATGGAAGGGATTAACTTCACATTTTCCAAATCATCTCGATGTTTGGTTCTTTTCTTATCTGCAGCTCGGGATGGTCCGGACACATGAGCAGTCGACAGGGAGGCTTGCACTCCTCGCATCGGTGAGGCTTGAACTTCTGTGGACATCACTCTCTCTGCCATTAGATCGATTAAAATTTCCTCCACTGACTTTTTCGTAGCGTTGAGCTCGTCCGACATGCACGCTCGAGATCGGATATCTCAGGCTGATGAACAATTTCTCAATGCAATAGAATGGATGGCAAGGTCTCAATAAGCACAGCAAAGTAACAATGAGTTCTCTTGTTGGCTCAAATATAATTCGCGAAAGTGTGCTCGGTGCAATAGTCGACGAGATAAGTAGACATCGATGTAATGGATCCTTCCAATGGACAAGAAGCCTTCATCAATGCAGTTATGTCCATTACGACGTGGTCCCAACGGCCCAATGGCTAGGTTTTTTATCATAATTGTTGTTCTAATTGTTCAGGAATGTCAATCTAACGGTTATAATGCCTCCAACGGTCATATCGCTCCACCATGGGGAAGTGCCAATCCAAGTTGCTCTGATATTCTAGCGAAGTTCAAATTCTAGAGACCTTCCTTCTGCGAAGTCTTCTCTGGAATTTCCTGGAATTTCTCCAACTTTGCCTTCTTCTTGTTGAGCTTTCTAGCCTTCTTCCCTGTGATCTGCGTTACTGGGTTCCTCTTCCCATTCTAATTCTTATCTCCTCCTGGCATAGTAACTTCACGTCGTTGATTGTATTTTGTAAGTTCCAAGGCCAATACTTCTTCTTTGTCTGGGGTAGGTGCTCTACTATCTTGTACAGGCAGGTGTTTTAGGTTTTCTTGTGTTCTTTCAACTTCGACAGCTAGATTTCTGGTCCTCAGTAGCTTCGACTAGTTTGTTTGTTCTTCCAGTAAGTGTGTTATTCTCTTATCCATGAAGTCTCTTAGTTCTTTCTTTTTCTATTCTAGATCTTCCTCTTCTTGTTTTCTTCAAATCTGATCTTTCTCAATCCAGGTTTTTCCTAGTAACATAGCAAATGGGGCGTCGTTCTCAATAAATTTAACGACCTCAAATTCTTCTTCTATCGAAGTGCCATGAGCACTCATAGATGGCTGGGTAAGTATTCCACATAGGGTTATCATCTTTCCTCTAAATAATCCTATTCCTCCCAATGAAGGAATCATAATAGGATTTCCTAAAATTTCCCAAGTTCTTTATGTCATGACAGTCACCTGTGTTTCCTCATCTAGAACACAATCTATGTCGAAGTCTCTTATTCTTGGTTCTACACATTATTTGTCCTTTAAGATCTCTGATAGATTGATGTCTCTATGATCATTCAGGGTTTCTTTTATTTCTGACAATACAATCTCTTATCCTTTCTAGGGTTCTTCCATAGTCTTAATTTCTGAGTCTTTCTCATGTTTATCTTGTTCCCTATTCATTCTTTCAATTTTAGCAATCATTCTAGGGAAATCCAAAAATTCATGGTCCATAGCTTTACAACAAAGACAATTAGGTCATATATCAAGGAAATCCTTAGCAAGATGGTATGGTCTTCTACAACTGTAACAAAGGGTTAAACCTCTCTTTCTCTTAAATGATCTCTAGCCTTTCTTGTACTGCTTACTAGGATCATAGTAACTAACCTGCAGAAAATTCTTCCTAGGATCCTGCATCCATTTGTTAGTCCAAACATTATTTCTATGCATAGGAATAACATATCTTTCATTATTTCTATCAGGTCTACTCATATCAAATCTTCTTTCTTCTAACTGTGCCCTAGTTTTCAGACTAGGACAAAATTTATCAAACATAACTAAATCCATTGTTTTGAAACAAAAATTTCCACTTATCTTACCTTTTTCAAAGCACAAAGCTTTCATATATTACCTCTTTAAATAAAAAAATTCACTGATCTTACCTCTATCAGAGCACAAATCTTTCAGATCTTACCTCTTTTCTTCAGATATGCCTCCTTTCTTAGCACAGAACTTCATAAATCAAGTAGAACATTGTGCACTAAAGCAGTAGATCTACGCACAAAGCTTTCTTTCTTTTCCTCAGTTCCCAGCAATCATAGTTTCACGTCCCGGAAATGGAACCATTTGTTGGCATAGGGGCAGACCCATGGTTCAACGCTTCAAAAGTGCACCAACAAAAACCTAACTATCGGCCCTTTCGACAACACCTGCGAAGCAGATGAAGTCTCACCCGAGGTAGAGGTAGGGGTGGTTGCAGGACTCCATTGTCTGCAACCTTAGATAGGACACAGATCTGTGATTACAATACTCTAACAAATAAATTAGCATATGTCATTCAATAGTACGTAACCTTTGTCTATAGCACAGATAAAACCTAATTACAGCACAGTGCAGTATTCAACAAGATTCAACACATTTAAGCACTTAGCATAAAGAAACAGATAATATCTAGAATTCATCCACATTACCGAGAACTAAGATATTATATCAGATGCTTCTAACATTCATCAAGATAACATCACTAAGCATAAATCACATCAAAGGCACAACGTAATAATCAAGATGCACAAAGCATCCATAACACAGGATATACGTGGTTCACCCCCAGCCTGGGTCTATGTCCACCAACTCTTCGTCTTCTTTATTATATTTTGTCAATCATATACATGCACAAAGCCATAAGGTCCTACTCTGCATAGGACAGGAGATCTGCACGCACCTCACCAGGTCCCCCTTCCCCGATCTAGGTTACAGCATAAAGCCTTTACATAATCTCTTACAGTCACTTGCACTTAGCCTTGCAAGTTTCACACAGTATGCACAAAGCATGTACAACTATCACTTGCACTTAGCACATCATCACACAGTTGCCTATATTGTCTCCTCTTACATTGCCTAGACATCTATTTATACATTACAAAATGGGCCTAAACATGGGTAAACCCATGGGCCAACATCCCATACCCGTTACATAAGCCCAAAACCCAAAAATCCCTAAAAAGGGGTCGAGATTCCACGATCTCTGCTTCAACTTGTGCTCTGCCTTCGACAGCCTGTCGAAGTAAAAAAATAGGTCAAACCTGACCAAGGATCTCCAAAACTTGGTCAAGGGCCAACACTCACATCTAGAGTTTAGGATTTGATCTATGAAGGGTAGGCCAGCACTTATGTTTTCCAAAAACACTCACTCCAATAGATTTTACACTTCTCTAACGAAGTCAAACTTTCATTGTTTCAACTTGGGGTGGCTTGAAATCTTGATTCTCCTTCTTTTCCTCCAAAAATGATGTCATCATAATTCAAATTTGATGTTATTTGATGGCCATTTACTTGTTATGATTTCACTCTTGATTTGATGTCAATTCCATGCTTCTACTTTACTAACTAAAATCATTGTGTTAACACCAAGCACCAAGCTATTTTACCCCTAAGCTTATCTTTCAATGACTATGTTGACAAGTTTTTAGGGTAGCAACATAATGAGAGTCTACTTAGGGGAATCTATAGGTTAGAGGTTTTTTTACATGCATCTATACCTAATTCATAAATGCATAAATGTGAGTAGAAGTGGTGTACCTTTGTTGTTGATTGAAATTTTGATTTTGAATGATTCTAATGAATTTTGCAAGTCACTTTTATAACTGTAATGAGGCTTGATTATTCATGCATGAGATTATTCTTTGTATGAATGTCTTTTATAGGAGGTTCAAATGCTTGATTTTGACATGGAGGTCAAATAATCATTTTCTGTAGCATTATGTAGTTTTTGTGAATGTGAGGATTATCTCTTGTAGTAGCATTTACCTCTTGTAGATACCTATAATGTCACACCTTTGTAGTCTCTATCTCTTGTAGTTTCTTGTATAGTCACACCTCTATAGTCTCTATCTCTTGTAGTTTCCTATAAATTCACGCTTTTGTAGTCTCTATCTCATATAGTTGCTTGTAGAGTGACAATTATGTAGTGTTCTTCTCCTGTAGACCCTATAGCTTCACACTTGTGTAGTTTCTATCACTTGTCTATGAGCATTTGAATTCATTGGTAAATTTTTGAAACTTCATGGTGTAGTTGCATATCCTATTACATTTCAACTTTAATGGTGCAAATGCATGTCACTGTGCTTTTGATATTTTTCCACCCAATCCTCGTTCCTTGCACCAATACTTAGTCAAGTATGCCTTGAACAATGATTTTATGAATCATTCTTGCATTGATACAAGTGGATATAGGATTTGACCTTCTATGCTGGCATTGGCCTTAGAAATTTTTGTAGTTTCTTTAGAGTTTGAAATACTATATTTTCCTTGCTTGCCTTAGATGTAGAGTATTACTATGATATGCTTGTACTTGGAGTATTAGTAATCATTTTTTCTTCAATATGAGTAGCAGTACTCTTGGGAGGAGAAGGAGTATTTGTATGAGATTTTTTTCTTCGACCTTTAGTAATTTGAAACTTGCATTGTATAACATTGTGAAAACTATTGTTAATTTGTGTGCTTGAAATAGAGTAGGGTTCCTAATTCCATTGTGGTGGCTTCCTGATATTTTCGAATTGGAATGTGACTTTCCTTAGTCAACCAAGTATGATGTTGGATGTTTGTGTGCGACCTTATGATTTGTTGATCATGCTTGTTAGTCAACCATGTATTATGTTTGATTTCTATGTGTGACCTTATGATATCTTGATGTGGCTTTTCCTTACATAGGACTGAATTACATACCATGTCTCCTTTATATTTATGAGTTGGTAAATATAGAATCTTTTCATTACACTATACATTGTTTAATGAAGATCTGTATTTCATTAAAGCTCTCATTTTTCTTCATGTATGTAAGTGATGATACAAAGTCCTTGGTATTGCTTGCAATTAACTTATGATATGGTGAAACATGTAGGCATGTTAAGAAATACATGTATCCATATTTCCTTTGATACATAGCTTAAGAGTATTTTTCCATGTACATTATTGTATAATGGCATGTCCTTGTGTTGGATTTGTTGGAACCTGTGTAAGACTCTTTTTCCTATGGATTTATCTTATGAAAGAAAGGGTCAACTAACTATCATATGATTTTTGTAGAGTTTTATGATAAAAACTTAAGTCTTTGATGTCAAGACGTTTCATTTTCCTTTTTTATTTGGAAGTTAGTGAACTTTATTGTATGTTGATGGAGTTTTGATCTCATTTTCTCTTTCTTCCCTTATGGCAGTGAGTGACCATGGTAGGTCATGAAACTTTGATTATCATTCTTCTCTTTGCCTACGATATTGGAATAAACCAAGATGATCATTGCATGACAAAAAAGTGTTGTATGTATGTTCTTATCCTTTCCTATAGATCTTGGAATAAATTGAGATGATCGTTACATGATAATGATTAGTTTGCAGTAGTGGTAGCTATGCTTTGTTATGTCATAGAAATATTTTGAAGAGTTTATTTTCATTGTAGAACTTATATACTTCTTTCTTTTGTAGATTTGATTTGCAATCCTTGAAAATGCTTTATTTTATTGTAGGCTTCGTAGGATGTGGCTAACGAGTAGTAGGCCTAAGGTGTGGCATGAATATGAACTTTAGATTCATGGACTCTCTTCCGTGTAGATTAAGAATGGATGTAGTAACTTTGGAAGGCCTTTCAATCTCCATTACTTGCAGTATCCTAAGTGTCTAACTATAGAATCTCCCTAATATTATTTTAGAGAGTGTAAGATTGTACATATTATGGAATTTTTTTATCTACAATGCACATTACTTGACTAATTTCTTCATGTATATTGTCAACAAAATCCGATCAACCTACAAGTACTGATAATTGTGAAATATCATACCTTTCTATATGTTTTGTTCTTTGAAGTTGTAATGTACTTGTTTTCATATATAAGTTTATATGAAATTTCTCATATTGAGCATTTTATCTAATGTTGTCTTATGTGCACACAACATTTACTCTAGTAGGGGATGGTTGCACTGCATTATGCAAATTTTCAAGATATTAAGTCTTGATTCATTATGTCTTAAATTGATTCTTCAGCTTGCATTAATGAGCCTTTCTATCATTGCAGGAAAATACATTGGGAAAACCAATATGTATCTAATGGGAACAATACATTAGAAGAACCAATATATTTTTTTATAAATAATAACCCTTCGTTGGACCATTGATGACCCAGTTTGTCAATGGTTTGACTAGAGTAACTTTTTCTTCCTCACCCAAAAATTGTCGAAAATACAACCTATTTGTCGATATACTGGCGATCATTCGATGAGATCGTGTTGATATTTTCTAGAAAATTCATCCAAAGTTTTTCATATCTTCGTCTCTCTACTGACAGCATGGAGACGAAAATGAGATGGAATTATGATGAACTAATGGGGCACATTAATCGATGACTTTTCGCTCTTATGATTGACATTCGTCAATCGTCCGATGTACCAGTGACAACAACATGATGGAGTTGTAACGAACTAATGGGGCACATTCGTCGATGATTTGTCTCTCTTACAATGGACAGTCGTCGATCATCCGACATACTAGTGATGACAACATGATGCATTTGAGATGAATTGATGGGGAACATTCGTCTTCAGTTAGTATCTCTTACGAAGGATATGTTCATCTATATTGTGACGAAATATTGAGTGTCATAATTATGACGAAGGTGACACAAAAAAAAACTGATTGTTTCTTTCACCATACTTTTGATGTTGTGGCGACGAGCATGTGTCGGTAAATTATCGTAAAATGGGCCCAATGTATTAGTGAAGGGACCTCCTCCAAAAATTCCATATCTCATCAATCCATACAAACATGCAAGGATCAATATCATGAATCAAGGAAATAGCACCATCATCAAGCAAGTTGATACAAATGCATGAAGATAATCGTCATCATATCATAGGACCCAATATCATATCGCTACAATCCATCAAGTGTGACCATAAAGAAAACAAAATGAACCAAGGTAATCCACCACATAATCATCTCATGCAACATTAAGTTGATGTAAGAATATAAAAGATAGCTCCCAACCATGATGTATTGTCTCCAAGAAAAAACAAAATGTTTGCATCTTAAGACCATCATCGTCTCTGTAAGTTACCTCTTAAAATATGTCATGTGATGAAAATCACACAATTACCACTCATGTAAATATGAGGGGTAACATTGAATCCAACTTGGGGGCATGTACTCTTTGAATAAGAGTTCATGAGAACACTATAATCTATAGTGTACCTATTGAAAACATCTCCAAGAAAGTGGAATACAACCATCTAGAAAGATGGATCCACATTACATCCCTAAACACTACATACAAAGGTCGATATAGTTTATTACATCAATATTGGCTTTACAAGGAAGAAATACATAAGCCAACAATGTAAAACATGAAATCAAAGATAATGATCATTCTAAAGAGATTATTCTCCTACTCTAATGCTCTCAAGATATTATTACTCTTACACCTACTCTAGCATGATAAAAGTACAAGAACTAGGTGAAATCATAGAGCCAATGTAACCATCCTAGCTCTTTATTTATATCAAAAATTATTCCCTTGTGTTTAGCTATGAACCAAAACAAGGAGATATCAAACTCCATATACAAGTATCTTGGAAACTTCATGGATGTTAGGCTTAAATCTGAAATATCATCATGAAAATAGTTTAAAACATCAAATTCATGCCAAGAATGGAATGCACTACTGCAAGACTCCTCTATCCAATGTTGGATAGGGATAATATAGTTTTCTTGAGGATATGGAATCCCATCAAAAACTGGAAAATATTCTTCATTATCCTCAAGAAATAAAGTGTTAGACTTCTCCACTAAAAATGTATTCTCTAATGAACATGAAGACAAATTACAAGATTCATTTTCATATTTGGAAAAAAAAATCTATGTACATATTATGGCTTGCTGGCCCATTTCCGAAGACTAAATATTTATGCAATTTATATCAGATTGCATACCTTTCTACCCCATACAATTTCCAGCAAATAAATGATCATTTCCAACTAAAGTTTTACATGAAAACATACCAAAATCTGAAAATCTTGGTAGCTAGAAATTTTCTACAAATAAATGTTCACTAATATAAAAACAAATCTTCATTATTTACAAGTGAACATGTTGGAAATTAATTGCATAAAATTTTTAATATGCGTTATTTATACATGGTTGTTCCAAAGCCCAAAAATCTGCATTCTTCTCCATATTGTTTTTTTTTTTAAATAAAAATTTGTATTCCTGATTAATCATTTGTCACTGTACAAAATTGAAATGTGTCACAGGCTTGCCACCTGTTCTGTCGAACTAGTGGAAACCGAAACAGGTGGAAATATTTTTTACTTATGGCCAAAAATATCAACCGCCAATTGCTCTACCATACAGTTGGAAACCATAGCAAGTGGCAGTTGATGGTGTTGACAGTTTTGTCTGGACATACAATCAAAAATTGATAGTTCAAACTAAACAGAAAACCTGAGAAGGAAGATAAGAAAAAAACCCCATTTCCATGCAAGCGAGGCGTAGAGGACTGAGAAACTTTAAACATTAGAAGGGTTGTTAGAACAGTGGAACCAGCCATCCAGAGAGCCACCATGAGGAGTGTCGTTGTTGGGTATGAGTGCAAAGGGTTGCGCACAGGTCGGGCACCTCTTTTTGACAAGCATGTTCGAGAAGGCATCGAACAACATGTTGATTCTGCTACTAATGAGGGTGTGTCAATGGATATTCTCCATCATATAGCCCCTCATCTCAAATATGAGCTCCAATTGATTCGGACCGATGAGACTGGGTGGAATCTAGTCACATTATGCTTCTGTATTAAGCAGTGCAGACCTAGCTGGGAAGTTTGTTGTGGGGGTTTCCTCCTGGACAATGCAAGTGGCTCCTTCCATGGTTTTCATTGTATCCATTGCTACAATGATGGTTTTGGGTCTCTCTTGGGCATCTGGGACCGTGTAGAGGAGCGATTCTGGTGGAACCTGAATTGGTTCCTTTGGGAATTCCTCCTCCGTGAAGGCCATTGGAGGTGTAGTCGGCTTCTTGATTTGTTCTTTCTGAGCAATCGATGAAGCTCTCTCCAAATCGCGTAGGCGTCTCTACCTTGAATAATAACAGTACCAGGAGGTTCCCCTCTTGGTTTTCCCTCTCTCATGTGGCATGACAGAGCCTGGAGGCTAGATAAATATGAGAATGAGGCCATAGAAATTTGAGAGGACCAAATTCGAATCACCGAGAATAGTGAAGAAACGATGTGAAGAAGCAGGGCCATGGTCAAGCTAGAGAATCATCTGAGGGGTTGATAAGACTTTTTAGCCTGCTCCCATACTTTTCATCATCCCCCTGCGATTACTCAGTGAGGGCGCCATTAATCATGTGCAGGGGATTTGTCCTCCCTTCCTATGTGTGTGTTTATGGTCGTCCTTCATTTGAGAATGAGCCTTGGGGTGGCAATCGACCATATTTATGGCATGGATTGCATGGGGGTTGTGTGGTCTCCCCTGGGCTACATGTCACCCCATCCTGTGATTCTTCTCCATATTTTTAGGGTGTTCATAGATCAACAAATAATCATTCTCTACTAGAAACATCCCCATAAGTGTCATATATGCGATCCCCATATTATTTCCAGCAATCAATTCTTAAACCATGACCAAAATTCTCAAAAGAAGAATGACATCTATTGTCCTCATTCTCATCACATGCAAAAATGACTAAGTTTTTTTATTCATCAATCCCAAAAGTTCTTCCTCAAACAAATTTATCTCCAAAATATTAACAAGAATGTCATCAAATTCATAAATTTGGAGTCATAACTTACCATACCATTGTCTTCATGGGAGAATGAGGGAGATGCTCAAGTGTCTTCAATATCTCCATGTAAAATTGATCTGTAAATTTTTGTAGATATTCCACTGGAACAGTTCATGACAATAGATATTAAACTATTCTAAAATCTTAGATTATGCAATTTATTTCCTTATATCCTAGATTAGTTATTACTAGCTTTTCTTGAATTTATGAAATAACTGAAATAAAAAAATGAACACACCATCCACACACAAATTAACACAAGATATATCTTGAGAAACCCAATACAAACCAAGCCAAAAAGTGAGGCATGTGCTCTGCTCTCTTTTCTTCAATTATGGAAATGTAGATACAAAGAAAGAGGCACTCACTCGGGAGTTGTATTTGACAATGTGCTTTGTATTGCTACTACAAAATCTCTCCTCCTCTAGTATTCTCTCAAAACACCACTCCTAGATGCTCTCCTCAACTATGGAACGAATACTAGGCTAAAGAATGGAACCCTCTCTCCTCCTAGAGGCCTAGTATTTAACATATCGTGATAGATGTATAGGGTTGGGTTTTGACTTCCTCAACCCTCAATTACTAATCATATTTGGACCTTCTAGAATCTTCTTGAAAATCCATGCATGGGTATCCCCACACGTTTTAGTAATGGGGGTTGATGTGGCATCCACTTGTACCATGGTGGTCAACAAGATAGGTCAACTTGTAGGAGGCATAACTTTCGTATACAAGCTCTAATTGAGGCGATTTTTTCAACGTTGGAAAGGTCTCGAAGTGTAGAACACTGTAACCCCAAAAAATGTCATTTAATGCCTCAAAATGGCTCTGGAAGGTTCTGGATCCCAATTTTCCAAACTAGGGCCTACCACCAAATCGGTCCTACAAGTTGATTCCTCCAATTATTTCCACCCATAAAGTACCAAGATAAATACCAAATTATATGATGATCTAATCTAGATCATACCTCCCCATTTAGGGAGACTTTTTCCTCCAAAATATTTACTGAATGAGGTAAGAAAATTTTTCCTCTGCCTTCTCTCTAGAGTACCATTTTTCTTTTCCTGGAAATTTTCCTTTCAACCCAATCTACCAAAGGTCATGCTACCGAATTCTTGTAGTTCTAAGCCTCTTCTAAAAAACTATTTCCTCTACCAACTCTTATTGATCATCTAATGATAATTCCTCTATGGTATGTAGGACCTCCTCCTCATCCTCATCCAACATGGAAGGCTCATAGAGTTTCAAATTCTCCACATTCACTATTAAGTAAATGCGCATGTATGGGGGTAGACTGAGTCCATATGAGTTATATCCCATCTTCTCCAATACCGTAAAAGGGCCATATCATAGAGCCTTTATCTTATTAATATGACAATGTAGTATTTCTTTGTTCAGTTGTGACCAAAATTTGTCTCCCACTTTGAATGAATTCTTGTTTTTGTGTTGATCATGCATGGCCTTATACTTTTCCTATGACTTCTTGAGCATCTATTGTACTTGCAAATGGACCTATCTAATCTTTTCAATGAATTTATTTGCTCTAAATTCTTCTCCTATGATGTCTTCCCTCACTCCTCCATGTTATCCATAAACAAAACCCAAGGGTGAAGGCGGAAAATACCTAAAGAAAGTTTCAAAAGGGGACTTACCAATAGAAGTGTGTATTGCTCTATTAAAAGAGTGTTGAATATAGATGATATGTCCATCCAAAGTCTTCATATGCTTCTAATTGTAACCCCTCAAAAGTTGTGCCAATGTCTTGTTGACTACTTATGTCTACTCATCTTTCTAGGGATGGAATCTTGTATATCTTTTCAACTTCGTTTCCATCTTCTCCCAAAGTGTAGTCCAAAATATTTGGTATCCCTATCTGAGACAATTTTCCTTGGTATACAAAAGTGCACCCAGACCTGTTCAAAGAACATGTTTGATGCTTCTTTTCCTTTGATGGTATTTTTACAAGGCATAAGAATGCACATCTTTTGAACTTGTAAACTACCACAAATAGATAGTCATGTCCCTTCTTGGTTGTTGGAAAACCACCCACAAAATCTATGGAAGTGCTTTCCTAAGGTCGAGTGGGTATAGGTAAGGAATGGTATACACATTGCTTTATATTATTTGTCTTGTTGGTCCAACAAATTATGCATCCTCTAATATACCATGTTGTATCTTATTGCATTATGCGCTAGTACACATAACTTTATAAGTTATAAATTGTCTTCCCAACACCAAAATGTCCTACAACCTTGGAGGTGTGAGCCTCTCTTATAAGTTGCAATATTTCACCTTTAGGAACACAAAGCTTGTCTAGCTTGTAGAGAAACCCATTCTGGAGATGATATTTAGCCTTGCCATCACCTTCTTCTATAGGAATTTAGCTTTGTAGCTATTGAAACACCTCTTTGAAGTCCTCATCTTATATGTATGCCTCTTTGTATGTATTATGGGTAAAATGATCCATGTGCATAAGATTTCCCAAAGCTGCAATAATGGATGTGGATGGCCTTGAAAGCATTGTTTCCAACTTATTAGTGCTTCCCTTCTTATACTTGATGACTAGACAAAATTGCTCCAAAAAACCCATCTACTTGTAATGTTTGGTTTGTTGTTTATTACTTTGGGCCTACAAATAATATAGAGCTTGGTGATCAATGTGTATAATGGTTTCATTTCCCATTAGATAGTTCTTCCACTTCTTAACATCTTGAAATAGGGAACAGGTTTCCTTATCATATGTAAGGTAGTTTAAAACTCCCCCATGAAACATATCATAATGATAGCATATTGGCTTACCTCCTTGCATCAAAATTTCTCTCTTAGCATACCCACTTGCATTTGTATCCACTTCAAAATGATTATGCAAGTTTGACAATGCAAGAACTAGTGCTCGAATAATATTTTTTTTAGCTCGTCGAAAATTTTCTTTTGATTCTTTCTCCACTAGAAAGTCTTACCACCATTTGTTATGGCATGGAGTGGTGCAGCTACCACTTAAAAATATGTTATGAACTTCCATAGGTACTGTGTTTCCCAAACAAAGCTCCTAACTCCAATGACAATAGTAGGAACTGGCCATTTTTTGATGGTCTCCATCTTTGCAGGATCTATCTTGAGTTCCCCTCCACCAATCACATACCCCGGATACATCAATGACTTCTAAGAAAACTCACATTTGTTGAGGTTGGCTAGAAGATAGTTCTTTTTCAAAGTCTCTAACACCTGCATGAGATGTGAGATGTGCTCCTTGTAGGTAGAGCTATAAACCAATATATCATCCAAATACACTATAACAAATGAATCTAAATATGGGTGTAATATGTCATTCATCAATCTCATAAATGTAGTTGGTGTGTTACATAAACCAAATGGCATGAAAAAACATTCATACAAACCTTTCATTTTCTTGAAGGTGGCCTTTCAAGTGTTTTATTCTTTGACATGTACCTGGTGGTACCTTAATTTTAGATCCAACTTAGTGAAGTACTTGGCATGTTGCAATTGGTCTAACAAATAATCGATCCTAGATAGAGGGTATTGATTCTTAAGTGTAATATTGTTCAAAGCTTTGTAGTCAATACACATTCTCCAAGTCCCATTATTCTTAACTACAATGATGATAAGTGACCCACAAGGTGAGTTTCTTGGTTGAATCACTCCCTACTCCAATAATTTTTGCAATTGTTTCTTCATTTCATTTGCTTCCAAAACAAACTATCTATACAACTGAATGGTGAGTAATGGGGAGTCAAGCAACAATTGTATCTCATTCTCTACTTCCCTCTTAGGTGGTATCCCTTTAGGATCCTAGAAAATTCCTTTGTAGGCCTGTAGAAAATCCTCTAATTGTCATTTTTTGTCTTTAGTACATCCCTCCAATGATGTATTTTCTCCTACCGATCCATCACCCGATTGATTATCTCGTAAGAAAAGTAAAATATACTTCCTACTTGAACTAATCAACTTTTTGGCTTGGTTGGCATTTACTATTGAAATGTTTGATTTACCTTTATGTGAATTGATGATGAAAGACTTCCCATCCTTGATATGGTGGTACTATTTTGGTCTCCTCATGAAGATTGCATCTCTCATATACATGCAGGGGCTTCCAAACACTATTCCACACATGTCAAGCAATACTACATCTAACTCCACTTTATCAATAAAATATTCATTTACAACAAATTTGATCTTACATTATTTCATGACCTTGATAATTCTATCCTTGTTTTTCGATCCCAATGGATATGGGATAGGATGATGGTGAACCTCCAACCCAAGCTTGCTGACCAAATCAGCTACTACGATATTGGCCTATCAACCAGATTTGAATAGAGCATCTACCTTGGTCTTCTTAACCTAGATCTTCTTTATATGGAATATTGTTTTAATCTCCTTCTCCTCCTTGTGATGAAGGATACTCAAATTCACCTCCTCCTGCACTAAAGTGCATGAAACATTTCCATCCACATCTTAGTTTCTCTCTACCTGATTGCTTGAATATATTGCTAGAAGGTTCTTCTTCTTGGAATCCTTCTTGTGGTTCTTAGGGTTCATCTGTAGATGTAGTTTCCAACACTTTTCTTCAATGTGACCATTGTTATTGCAATGTTTATAGTGGTTACTTGGAACCTTGCACTAATGTGCAATGGTTGTTGTCTCCTTGTATTTCCCTTTCCACTTCTTCTTCCCCTCCTTGGAAGTGTCTTGGTGCTCTTTCTTCTTGGAATCACTTGGTTGTCCTTTCTTGTGGCCTGTATTTTATAGATATTGTCCTTGCACATAGGCCTCATCAATTTTCTTGGGCTTGAAGAGAATCACTTAATTTCGCAAATGACTGTGTAAACCCCCCAGATACTTGAGGAGTACATCTAGGTTCTTGGGAAAGATACTCATCATGATAGCCATGTTTCTAAATCTGGTGGTGTGCTCTTGCACACTCTACCCCTGCCTTTGCCTGAAGTAATCCAAATGGATCCATTGGTCCTCTACATACCCAATAGGGTCGAATTGGGACTTAATGATGGTTTTGAAATCCTCCAACTTAGTTACTGGCAGATCACCCTCCAGCCTAAGTGTCTTCATGTGATTTTCCCACTAGGTTAATGCATGGCCCTTTAATTTCAGTCTGTAAAATGATATATTATATTCTTGTTCTATATAAGGTGGACACTGAAATAGACCTATAACCATTGCAACCAATGATTCAACTTTACTACATCAATCTTACCTTAGTATGGCTTGATATCCACTTTTACTTCCATTTTAAATTAGGATTGTGAAGGAGTAATAGCACTGGAACTTGGTTTCTCTTTCTCGAGATCTTTTCTCAACTCCTTTTATAGGTCTTCATTATCTCTTGATTTCCCCTCTAATATGATCTCTGAGTTAGAGACTCCAACCTCTTCGAATGGTTCGATATTATTTGTTAGAACCACCATGAGGAGGGTCATATTACGAGAGATATCAACGAATTTTTCTTCCAGCCTCACAAATCTCTCTTTTGTTGAATCGTGAGGGTTGTTATGAATAGACTCATTCACCATGTCTAGGGTTCTGCAACTTTCTTCTTAAGACAATTCCTGGATCCTGAAACTTTCCACAAATACCCCAAAGAAAAAAAATTTAATACCAATATGATCTATAAACTACCATGGATCTCCCACTAGAATAGTTCGTCAAAAAATATCTTAAACTTTTCCGAAATCTTATACTATGCAATTAATTTCCTTATATACCAAATTAGTTATTACTAGATTTTCTTTAATTTGTGAAATAATTGAAATATGAAAATTAAAGAAACGAGTAAAAGAACACACCATCCACACACAAACGAAAACAATACATATCCTGCAAAACCCAATACGGGAGGAAACCCAATGCTAGAAGGTGAGGCCTATTCTCTACTCTCTTTTCTTTGGTTATGGAAATGCAGAAACGAAAAAAGAGGCACTCACTTTAGATTTTCGTTTGAAACTGTGACCTGTATGGATGTTATAGAATCTCTCCTCCTCTTTTATTCTCTCAAAACACCACTCCTAGACGCTCTTCTCAACTATGGAACAAATACCATGCTAAAGAATGGAACCATTTCTCCTCCTAGTGACCTGGTATTTAACATAGCTCAATATTTTTCTAGGGTTAGGGTTTTAACTTCCTCAACCCTCAATTATTGATTAGGTTTGGAACTTATAGAATCTTCTTGAAAATCTACATGTGACTATCCCCACATGTTTGAGTAATCGGGGCTAGCATGGCATCCACTTATACCTTGGTGGTCTACAAGGTAGGTCAACATGCGGGAGGCATAACTTTCACATAAAAGATCTAATTGAGGTGATTTTTTAACCATTGGAAAAGTCTCGGAGTATAGAACATTGTCAAGGGTGTGTTCACAAGTTCTAGACACTGCAACCCCAAAAAATGTTGTTTAATGCCTCAAAATGGCTCTGGAAGGTTCCTGGCCCCAATTTTCCAAACTGGGACCCACCACCAAAATGGCCCTGCAAGTCAATTCCTCCAATTTTTTCCACGCAAAAAGTACCAATATAGATGAAAATTTTTTATGATGACCCAATCCAGATCAAAAATTGCAAAATATTCTTCAATAGCTTCATCATCAATGTCTTTATGCCTTTGATCTTCAATGGAATCATAAAGTGTTTCTCCAATGAGTTCTTCAAGTGCTTGATCTTCAATGGGATATAGAATGGATTCTTATTATTTCTTGGGTGAGGCTACTATGATATATTCAATAAAATTTTCACACCTTTTCTCCTCATAATTAGGATCCCAACGCTTGAAAAACATCCTCAAAAAATTCACAAATGAGTAAATTGATTTCTCATCAAGGCTCTTGATGGGTTTTATATATGCACTAAAAACACATTAAAACCCCTCAATTAAATTGTCAACCCGGGGTAAGTAAACTTAGATTTGTAGCAAAATATATGCCAAAGGTAGAAGGGCTGGTAGGAGTGTAGCCTAACTAAGGAAGGTAGCTATCTAAAGCTAATCTACTCAAGCAAACCTATCTAATGAGAAAACCCTACTAAGAAAATTAAAACTATGTAACCTAAGTACTTTTGGGCCAAGGATCGATGGATAGTTCTAAGAAAGCAAGTAAAAACCCTACTTGAAGCAAACTAGTTCATAACAATAAGCAAAAGAAACTATTTAAGCATAATAAACAAATGACAAAAGAAAACTTCTTTAACTTTCCAACCTATATTCAATGAGTAACTACCCTATGAAAGCAAATAAATAAACAAGCAAGCAAAGACACCTAACTAACCTACTAAAGCAAGTAAACAAGAAAGCAAAGACAACTATCTAACCTACTAAAGCAATAAACAAGTAAGCAAAGACAACTAACTAACCTACTAAAGAAAATAGACAACTAACTATTGCAAGCAATCAAATTAAAACTTCTCATTGAACAACTATCTAGCCTAAGAGGCAAGTGGACTAAATTCTTAATTCAAAACTATTTCTAATTCATGAAAGGAAATCTATTTTATTGAAAGCAAGAAAGMCTAGCAACTAACCTTTAATCTATGATAAGAAAACAGTTCTCTAACCCATCAAAGCAAAAGACTATCTATCCTACAACAGCAATAAAATTATTTCCTAAGCTATGAAGCAAGAAAATATATCTTCTGAGCTATGAAAGCAAGAAAACTATCTTTTTTGATCTATGAAAACAAGAAAACTATTTCTTAATCTATGAAAACGGAAAAACTATATTTTAACCTATGATAATTCAAATATAATGTTGGTGGTTGTGTGAATGTCTTTGGTGTCGAATAATATCTCGATGGCACTTGACAACAAAGGATAATTCAAGTGGTATAAGCTCAACACTAATCTCAATAGCAAAATGAAAGGTATGGATTAAACAATCTAATGAGAATTTAGCCATTACTTAAATTCGTCAATTACCCTGCATATTTATTAACCATCAACAATATAACAAGATCATCATTGTACTTCTATACCATGTAAGGAAAACTAGATTCAACCATTAACTAATAAATATAATTGCAATTTAATTCTAGGAAAGGAAATTACATAAATTGAAACTATGCTACATATATTCTAACCATTCAAAGTTCAAACTACAATAAGAAAGTGCTTGAAAACAAAAATTAAAACATGACATTAAAAGTAAGCTAACAACTACATTAATCAACAACTAATTAAACAAGATCTATATAAAAATGAGATAAGCAAGATATAATGAAAAACTGGAATTAACTCTATCCATCGATCAAATCCTTGTCGAAGAGAACCCAAATTAAAACTCTATTCTATTCTATTTAAAACTATCTTTTAAACTTGATTATAAAATCATAAATAAAGACATAATCTAATATCTAACTACACATGGGGTTAGTCTAGGGATCTGCAGATCCGTTCCTAACTACAAGATTAATGCATGCTAACACAATTCAACATACTAACCTGCAAAAGAGAGTCAAAGCAATTAAATTATAACAGCAAACTAATTAACATAATAAAAATGCATGTACAAGAAAATAAAGAGAACAACTAAACTATGAAATGCATAAACAAACACAAAGACAGTTACCAGACTGTTGGTGGACCCCCCAGCAAGTCGTGGTCACTTTCTAAAAGCACACCACGCGCTCAGCAAGATGAATTCACCATAAAAAATAAAAAACGCAGTACTTATATAATCTGTCAATGTAAAATGGAAAAACGGAGTAAAAACGTATTTCTACCTATCACACTGATGCTTCTGCTACTTAACAACTATCTGACCACCTCGGTGGTATTTATAATGTTTATAGACCAAGTGGTCGACCACAGGAGGGTCGAACCACTTCTAAATTCGTCAATTTGCATTAAATGATGCTCAAAGTGATAAAACAGAGCAAGCCAATAATAGCTCAGCTGAACAACCAAAATTGAGTTGTCGGGAGCTCAATAGCTGGAGGGAGTGAGCATGAACAAAACCCGCATTCCCGATTCGCCCATCACTGGTCGCCAATACCATAACCGCCAAGTCTCCCTCCATTTTTTTGCAATACGCAGTGCTGGACAAAGTGCCAGATTGGGTACCGGAACGAGTGCTGGAAGGAGTGTCGGACTGAGTGTTGGAAGTAGAAACGTGGTGCGTTTTTTCCCTGTAACACCAAAAAACGTGAATCAGATCCTTGTAAGTGTAAAAACATGATGAATTATATTCTATACAATCATTAAACATGAATCATACGTACCTTATGTTGATCATACCGTTTTAACATAAAATTCTTCAAAAAACTCCTTCAAAAGATGAAAAACACATATGTACATGTGGCAAAAGTGTATAATAATCGTCATAAAAGTGATCATATCTCGGGCCCAACATTACCCCCACACTTAAGATTTTGTAGGTCCCACTGCAAACAAAACGAAATTACCCCTCATGACTAATATTGTTGAGGAGGATCAGCTTTGGAAGTTTCTCCTTCTTGTTGTGAAGACGTTTCCTTATGCCTCTCGTGTTGCTTCAGTTGTGCTCTGAAGCTGCGGTTGGATTTCAACAAGCTTCTTGGATTTTTGTTCCGGTAAAGAAATGGCTTGTGCAGGAGGGTTTGGAGTCCTTGGAGAGTGGGTTTTGGATGGAGAAATAGTCCTTAGATCTGATGTCTTTTTGCTATCCTTGATTGTCAAGTGAGGGTTTACAAATTGATAAATGAATGCATCCCAAGTTTGCCCCTATTTTTTCCAATTCGGCTAAAACAAGAAGTTTGATAAGGCCATGGTGAAAGATGTTGTTGTGGGGGTTGGTTACATTCTTCCTCACTTGAGAGGACATCTTATCCAAGCTATTTAAAAAGTAGAAGGGAAAATTCAATTGTTTATTGAAAGTGGGCTAACAATCGAAAATGGAAAGCTTAAAAAATAGAGTATCTACCTTCACTATGTCAACAAGACATTGAAGGCACCATTGCGCCAAGATTTGAAAAGGACAGAGAGTGTTTTCTTGGAAGATTCAATGAACACCTGTAAATGCTCCTAAAAAAGGCCAACATGGACATCAAGCTTCAGAGACACATGGCCAGGAACTACTACATCAGAAAATGGATCAGGAAAAGTCACAAAAAGTGTTCTACAAGACCACGCTGTGCTTTCGACTCTGTTTTTGGTCATCATTTTAAAAAGATGTTTTTGACCACATAAAGATGAATTTTGGAAAACCAAAGGAGGTTATTTCTAATGACATACAAAATCACAATAGCCTCTTTCATTTTTTACACAGGTATTGGGAGATATTCAACTTTCTTGGATACCTATTTCAGAAAATAAAATTTTCCAATTTAATTTCTTGTTTTAGTCATTATTTTCAAAATAGGCTTTTGGCCAAATAAAGATGAATTTTGGAAAACCAAAGGAGTTTTTTTCTAAGTACATACTAAATAATAATAACCTCCTTCATTATTTACACAGGTAGCATATAGTGGGATATATTCAACTTTCTTGGAGGCCCATCTCAGAAAATCAAATTCTCCAATTTAATTTCTTGTTTTAGTCATTATGTTGTGGCACATATTCCAAGAACATGAGAATTAATTTCACAAAACTGAGAGAGGTTTATCTTAAGAACAACCTTATATACAAAAACCTCTCATATTTTTGTAAAATTGGTTATGGTTAAAAATTTATATCCCCATATTTGACCCCTATTTTTATGTTGCGCTTCTGTCATAGTTGTTGCGCTTTTGGACAGTTTGTTTTCAAATCAATTGTGAAGGGGTTATATGTATATTTTTTGCTTGGATTAGTGACTACAGAATGTAGAGGAAATATTCTTATTTCCATTCATAACTTTTTCATTAAATAACTCATCGATTAAGGCCTTCAAAACTTGTTTCTCTTCTGCTACAATTTGTTGCCACCTCCATGCTTTCCTATGATTGTTTCAAAGTTATTTGCACTGTTTTGGATGAAATTGTCATGTTATGTTACAGCTTTTTTTTATGAATGGATTCATGATCTTATTACCATTTTGAACTCGCCACATCTACCCTATACGCAATGACAAATCCTAAATTATACTAAGTATATGTACCTTGCCYCATTCTATTTTCGCAACTCATCTTTTGGAAACCMTGGCCTCGCTCCCTAGACCTAGATTCTCATCTAGAAAAATCCAAATCAAAACCATACTGAGCTAARCACCTAGCCTAATAYAGAGCCACTTAACCTTGTTACTCTATTCATAGGTGTGTAACACAGATCTGTAGTGATTTTAACAATGTGTTATTGATCTGTAATTGTCACAAAGAACCAGTTAAGGATACAAAGTCTTCTATAGCATAAACATAAAAATGCACAGTAAGCTCATAACACACAATGATGTCAGCAATATAAAATTTAGCATACCAATACAAAAAACCATTGATATAATATCCCAAGCCATTATAAAAAGATAGTATGATAGAATTCTGACAGAAATCCTACGTCCTCTTCTCATGGGTTTTGCTATACAAATGGGAAATACTTAGMTTTTTTTTTTAGCTCAGGAAACTCCCCCCAGACCGAAGATATGGCACGTCCTCATGCCATGAATTAGCAATAGGTCTTTAATTTTTTGAGAGGGGGGTTAGATTAGCTCCTCTTTTATCCACTCTTTGGAGTATCCCTTAGCTCCAAAGATGTTCTAAAATTCGGATTTGAAAACCCTATTATAGCTTGCTCTTGGCAACTAGTGGTGTTTAAACCAGCGGTCTCCAACTCTTGGGAGCTTTGTGGCTGAGGCAATTGATTCCTCAAATACCATGAATACAGTTAATAGGATTAGAGGCAAGATAAGAGTGTTCCATTATTGTTTGTTTTTCCATCGTGCTCACACAATCCATTCCTCTATCTCACATTTTATAAGGCATGTAATCATAACTCTGTAATGAATAGTTTGTAACGACAATAAGCCAGTTAAGTGGTCTATTAAGGAGATGTACAACAATTTATAACACACATGGAATTAGCATTTTGAAAATAAAATGACTGCTGATGTAATAGCCTATATCATGAAAACAATACACATAAATTTTTACAAAGATTCACTTCTTCTAGGCAATGTTATCATTTGTCAACTCATGAACCCTTACCCCACACCTAAGTATTGTGACACCTCACAATCAAAAATATAGGAAACCAGTCAGTTCTCCCAATAGTCGAAGATTTACAGCTTGTTAAGTGTAGAGATAAATTTCACAGATTGGTCTCACGAGATAGTTAAAGGATGGCCCCACCTATAGGATAAGAGATCCTATATATAGATAAGAAGAGGTAGGCAAGAGAGTTTCAATATAGTCTTAGAGTTAGTTCCCAATAGCAAGTTTATGTAGTTCATTAACCTTAGCTTAACCATACATACTTCATGTCAACTTTATCTGCAAGTAATGTTGTACATTAGGACAAGTTTAAATTTATTATTTATTTTTGTCAGATTACCATCCTCGCTAGGTAGAATGCCCTACTACCAACAAGCTTGTTCAGTACTCCGATGGGTTTACCTAGTCATACCACAGGGCGGTACCCATTTCCATCAGACCTGTTCAGTATCTCGACAGGTTAGCCTCTTACACCCTCAGAGACTGGCCCTCCATATTTTAAGATGTTAGTATAAGATTGCTTTATGCAAGAAGATGGGGGGACAACTATGAAAACAACTCTTTCTTTCTTTTTTCTCAATTGGGGTGGTATTTATGTTAGAGGATGACTTTCCGTTATATTACTTAGTGATTGTCCCAATGTAAGGGGGTAATTAAGCGGACATGGCCTATCTAAAGATATGATATAATCAAGATATTTAGTGTGTAGTGGATGGTACGATTGAGAAAGAACAGAAAGGTATCTCTAGTCTCAACTCACTTTCTTCTTTTGTAGTTATTGTGATTTTTCCATGGCTAACCGCTAATCAGACCTCCTCGGTAGTTTTTAATAAATATACTTTACTTACTTAATCAGGTTTCTTGGGAAAATTGTACAAGAGTCCTCTAAGATTGATGGTTACGGTATCACTTCCTTATATAGTGGTGAAGATTTTCAAGAGAAATTTCTTTTTAAAAAGCCTTAAGAAAAAGAAGATGAAAATCTTTGCAAAAACATGGCTAACTACAACAAGTCATTATTCATTTGATGCTTAGCAGACAACAAGGTTCAAGTATAACAATGTTTTTGAAGAAAATCCTTCTTTTATATTTCCTTGGAATTGTCTACCCTTGGTGATATAAATACCTACAGAGATCTCTAAAACTATTTGCAAAAAACACACTCTAAAATATAATAAACTAAGGAGATCAATGAGATCAAGTCATAGGAACATGTATCTCATAGTTCATTTATTAAAAGAAAATGTAAAATGAGGTTGCATTAGACTCTAAGCTAAACTAACAACATGCATCTTTTATTTACTATCCTACCCTACCTAAAAGAAAGGGAAAATATTTATTCAAATGTAAGAACTCTTCCAATGTAACCATGTGCGAAGCAAGATAAGAAACATACGCATATCCATATATGAAAAAATTATCACAGTGATTACCTGGATATGAAGAACCAACCAACCTACTTGTTTAGGCATCAGAAGGTGTTGAAGAATAGAATAGTATTGTGGCTTGATGACCTCTTGAAACCAAATTTCAATGTAATCTTGATGTTCATCAACAGTAATTTCTATGATCTCCTTCATCATGTTATGCAGATCCTCTTCTTTTGGATGATTGATTTCTGAAGTACATAAAGGATGTGTTGAGATGGATGTTGAGAACTCCTCAATCTCAGGTCTTAGTGATTGCTCTCCACGAGATGTAGTCCATAATTTTTCAGCTTCCTTCACAGTTTGGCAAGGAAAATCATTTTGTAGCTCATAGGACCTTGATTCTTCTAATATTTTCGGACAGGTAGATAAGTTCTTGACTATTGTCAATATGTGTTTTTCCTGAAAAGAAGAGATCCCAGTTGTTGCTATGATTTGAGAGAGTTCTTCCAAAATAATGGTCACCTTCGAATTCATCTTGTCATTTGATAAAACTTGGTTCACACAAAGTTAGGATCTCTTGATGGTGGTAAGAAAACAAAGGTTGTATTGTTTGGTTCTACGGAAGGCTCGAGCAGTCTTGCCTCCTGTCCCGCTATTACTGATGCTTCATTTTCTTGTTCTATAGTGCTCCTTGTTTTAGTCTCTTTTAGAGACTTCTTTAGCTCTTTGGGTTGAGCTAGCTCCTATTTTTCGGTATTGGTGTGTGAAGCTTATGAGTGGAACGTTCCTTCCCCCAAAGAGATTGGAAGGAACCTTGGTTGAAAGTTCTGATTTTGATTTAATGTATCTACCTTGTGGGTCTCTAGGCCTATTCATGAAAGAAAGCAAAAACAAAAGAAAAATCTACCATTTGGTTTCTAGGTCTATTCATAAACAAAAACAAAAAAAGAAAAACTACTATTGGGTTTGGGGGAACCTTCTATAGCAGATGCATAAGTTCTTACCTCTCGTCTTAAAGCTCCCCCGCCACCAAGCTAATGCTAAGATCTAAGGATGATCTATTTCCTAACTACTTCTTACCTTAAGACAACTCCTCGGCGGCGGCACCAAAAATGATGGGTGTTATATATACACTAAAAACCCTCAATTAAATTGTCAACCCGGGGTAAGTAAACTTAGAGTTGTAGAAAAATATATGCCTAAGGTAGAAGGGTTGGTAGGAGTGTAGCCTAACTAAGGAAGGTAGCTATCTAAGGCTAATCTACTCAAGCAAACCTATCTAATGAGCAAACCATACTAATCAAATTAAAACTATGTAACCTAAGTACTTTTGGGCCAAGGATCGATGGATAGTTCTAAGAAAGCAAGTAAAGACCCTACTTGAAGCAAACTAGTTCATAACAATAAGCAAAAGCAACTATTTAAGCATAATAAACAAATGACAAAAGCAAAATTCTTTAACTTGCCAACCTATATTCAATGAGTAACTACTCTATGAAAGAAAATAAATAAACAAGCAAGCAAAGACACCTAACTAACCTACTAAAGTAAGTAAACAAACAAGAAAAGACAACTATATAACCTACTAAAGCAATAGACAAGTAAGCAAAGACAACTAACTAACCTACTAAAGAAAATAGACAACTAACTACTGCAAGCAATCAAATTAAAACTTCTCATTGAACAACTATCTAGCCTAAGAGGCAAGTGGACTAAATTGTTAATTCAATACTATTTATAATTCATGTTCAAAGGAATTCTATTTTATGGAAAGCAAGAAAGATTAGCAACTAACCTTTAATCTATGATAAGCAAACTGTTCTCTAACCTATCAAAGAAAAAGACTATCTATCCTACAACAGCAATAAAATTATTTTCTAAGCTATGAAAGAAAGAAACTATATCTTTTGAGCTATGAAAGCAGGAAAACTATATTTTTTGATCTATGAAAACAAGAAAACTATTTCTTAATCTATGAAAACAGGAAAACTATCTTTTAACCTATGACAATTCAAATATAAGGTTGGTGGTTGTGTGAATGTCTTTGGTGTCGGATAATATCTCAATGACACTTGACAACAAAGGATAATTTAAGTGGTATAAGATCAACACTAATCTCAATAGCAAAATGAAAGGTATGGATTAAACAATCTAATGAGAATTTAGCCATTATTGAAATTCGTCAATTACCCTGCATATTTATTAACCATCAACAATATAACGAGATCATCATTGTACTTCTATACCATGTAAGAAAAACTAGATTCAACCATTAACTAAGAAATATAATTGCAATTTAATTCTAGGAAAGGAAATTACATAAATTGAAACTATGCTACATCTATTCTAACAATTCAAAGTTCAAACTACAATAAGAAAGTGCTTGAAAACAAAAATTAAAACATGACATTAAAAGTAAGCTGACAACTACATTAATCAACAACTAATTAAATAATATCTATATAAAAATGAGATAAGAAAGTTATAATGAAAAACTAGAATTAACTCTATCCATCCATCAAATCGTTGTCGAAGAGAACCAAAATTAAAACTATGTTTTAAACTTGATTCTAAAATCATAAATAAAGACATAATATAATATCTAACTACACATGGGGTTAGTCTAGGGATCTATAGATCCGTTCCTAACTACAAGATTAATGCATGCTAACACAATTCATCGTACTAACCTGCAAAAGAGAGTCAAAGCAATTAAATTATAACAGTAAACTAATTAACATAATAAAAATGCATGTACGGGAAAATAAAGAGAACAACTAAACTATGAAATGCATAAACAAACACAAAGACAGTTACCAGACTGTTGGTGGGCCCCCCAACAAGTCATGGTCACTTTCTAAAAACACACCACGCGCTCAGCAAGATGAATTCACCATAAAAACTCAAAATGCAGTTCTTGTATAATCTGGTAATGTAAAATGGAAAAATAGAGTAAAAACCTATTTCTACCTATCACACTGATGCTTCTGCTACTTAACACCTATTTGACCACCTCGATGGTATTTATAATGTTTACAGACCAAGTGGTTGACCACAGGAGGATCGAACCACTTCTAAATTTGGCAATTTGCATTAAATGATGCCCTAACTGATAAAACAGAGCAAGTCAATAATCGCTCAACTGAACAACCAAAACTGAGTTGCCAGGAGGTCCATAGCTGGAGAGAGTGAGCATGAACAAAACATGCATTCCCGATTCGCCCATCATTGGCCGCCAATACCATAACCGCCAAGTTGCCCTCCATTTTTGTGCAATAT
This sequence comes from Picea engelmannii, assembly GCA_009831015.1. Lineage (NCBI taxonomy): Eukaryota > Viridiplantae > Streptophyta > Pinopsida > Pinales > Pinaceae > Picea > Picea engelmannii. Next base: position 323,779 of record ML780162.1, on the reverse strand, counting down.
GCAGTGCTAGACAGAGTGCCAGATCGGGTACCAGAATGAGTGTTGGAAGGAGTGTCGGACTGAGTGTCGGAAGTAGAAACGTGGTGCGTTTTTTCCCTGTAACACCAAAAAACGTGAATCAGATCCTTGGAAGTGTAAAAACATGATGAATTATACTCGATACAATCATTAAACATGAATCATATGTACCTTATGTCGATCATACCATTTTAACATAAAATTCTTCAAAACACTCCTTCAAAAGATGAAAAACACATATGTACATGCGGAAAAAGTGTATAACCATCATAAAAGTGATCATATCTTGGGCCCAAAATCAAGTGATCATATAACTATCATCATCAATGTCTTTATGCCTTTGATCTTCAATGGAATCATAAAGTGTTTCTTCAATGTGTTCTTCAAGTGCTTGATCTTCCATGGGAGATACAATGGATTTTTATTATTCCTTGGGTGAGGCTACTATGATATATTCAATAAAATTTTCACACCTTTTCTCCTCATAATTAGGATCCCAACACTTGAAAAACATCCTCAAAAAATTCACAAATGAGTAAATTGATTTCTCATCAAGGCTCTCATACCAATATTTTTCATTACCATCAAAGGTGTGTAAAAACATCCTCATCAGGATATATTCATGGATCCCATCAAGATCTACAATAGCCTTCATGAAGGATATGACATGAAGCCTATCTGAACTACACCCAATAAATTTTGGAATATGATCGCGTCAACAAATACTAGGTTCCTCATGCGGAAACCCTAAGATGCTTAAGAAATCAAATTGAACATAATATTCTAGCAACCATGGATGAAATTCATTTTGTAAGACATCTTCATACCTCGTACAAGAATTGATCAGGGGATCAAATTTTGCTCAAAAATTCAAAGTTCTCAGAATCGCTTCAAACCGAACGAGAGCATAGGTCTCATCATTGTGAACCCAAAGCAACTCGTTTCGTCTCAAATGGACGTCGAGAGCGAAAGATATTGCAATCTGTTCATAAAGTCAAACAGGCAAAAAAATGATGTTGACTGTACAGTCTGTACAATGCATACAAGCTGACGTGGCAGGGTCGTACGACCGTACGCAGACATGGAAGAAGTGATGTGGCATATGATGATTGGCAGGCATGGTCGAATCAAACTGCGACACGTGGCATCTCGTTGGTTAATGGTAAGGTGCCACGTGGCCCAATCATGGGCTGCCACGTGGCACCCCTTTATTGGTTTATTGGTTGTTATGTAAAATTATATTGGAGTCTGTGGGGTTCGACCTCCGGACCTCCCCCACCACATAGCGCCTTCGCAACGACCATCCGACCAACAGACCATTGGTTGTGACTTAATATGTATGTGAGTTTGTTTATATTTAAAGTCAAAATTTGTAACCATTGGCGGGGGGTCAGGTCGGGGCTTAGCCCCGGCCTGCGGTCATTCGATTGCATATATGACCATACCACATATTGTATAGCCGACAGTTGGTGCGCGGGGTTTTTAAAACCAAGCCTGTGGTTCTATGTTATACGCCATATGTCCACGACCGGAGCGGGGAGTTAATATGGTTGGCACGGTTGTAACCGTTTGGCCCCTTTTGCCTATACGTGCGGTTGTATGAACCCCTATGAGCCCAGGTGCTATGCGGTTAGGGTTTGGCGTGCCCATAACCATCCTACAGTTTTCATCATTGGCGCAGTTGCGCCCGGTGCTGGGTTTTTACGCTATTTATTGTGTGTGTGTGAGGTTCATTTGACAAGGGTGCGTTTTGTAGATGCAGAGATAGCAAGCTTGAAGGGGGGACTTCCAGGAGGCCTAACTTCTTCGTTTTTCGACCGATTGAGGTGCTGAAAGAGCCCAGACAGGGGTTTTTGGACGCTCTGAAGCCATTGGAGAAGTTGGTTTGTCAGTTTGAGCATTGTAAGACATGTTTTTGAGCACTTTTGATCAATTAATAATAATGATCCATTGGAAGCTGGACCAGGAGATGTAGCCCAAGAGAGGGGTGAACTCCTTTATCAATTGTTGTGTTTATGTTCTTATGTTCATTGATTATGTTGTTGTCTATGTGTATTTTGCATGAGTAATAACTTAATTTATGTGTTGCAAAATTGATCTGTTTGCTTTAAACACATAACATTTACATTGCAATAATTTCAAGATTTTCAAGTCTTCTTCAATTTTTAGATCAAGTTGGTATCAGAGCACTGGTTTTTGAAGACTTGATTGTTTGCAAGTTTTGTTTATGATGCTCACAAGGTTGAAACTCACAAGAGGAGAAGGTCAACTTGTGGAGCCAAGTTCTCATCCGACAAGGAGGAAGCATATACCATCATCGCAAGTTTCAGGGAGGCATTCACCAAGCATGGATCATGCAGAAAGTCATGAACGTGTTCCTGCCGAAGATGAAGATCTCGGAAAGGTTGTCATGGAGATGAGAGAGATGATGAAGATCTTGATGGAAAGGAACATATTGTCGCAGGGTGAAGGCTCCAACCCTTCAAGGCATATGGGAAGCAGTGGTGACAAAACTCCAAACGGAAATGGAGGGAATGGTGCT
>ML780162.1:295425-311738 GCA_009831015.1 Picea engelmannii | reverse complement strand
CAGCAGAGGTCGTCAAACAGTTGGGATTGTCGACAACACCACACCCGCAACCATACAACATTGGGTGGCTTCGCCAAGGACGAGATCTTCGTGTCAGCCAACAGTGTCGATTGTCATACGGCATCCAACCCTTCAAGGATGAGATATTATGTGATGCTGCCCCACTGGATGTCTGTGATGTTCTCTTGGGCCAGCCATATATGTGGAAATGCCATGCTATCTATGAGTCTCGACCCCGTAGTGTCATTATTACTCTGAGGGATCATCTCTACAGGATACCATAGGTAGTTCCAACTACTGCCCCACCTAAACAGTGCCGCAAGGTAGTATCTCATACTACAAAATTCATCTTCTCCACAATCTGTTCAAAGGGTGAACAGAAGGATACTGCAGCCACCACAGCTTCGGCCAAAGCACCTTCTATCCAACAGAAGCAGGTCGACAAGGTTGCAGCAAAGCACGAAGATTCCTTCTGCACATAGTCATCTAAAATATCCAGACTGGTTAAAAAGGTCCAAACCTTCTAGCCACAGGTTCGTGACATATTTCCACAAACTAAGCAGTGTGACTTCTCCAGCAAGACAAGCAGCTCACCAAGATGCAGATTCAACAAATGCTTTTCCCTCTCCCCTGGGAACTCAACGCAATGGAGACCATTACTTCCTAAGGAGGGAGGATTGATCCAGGTGGATATCGATGGCCACCCACCTTTTCCAAATGGCTCAAAACAGTTTTCTGACCATTTTGGCAATTTACTATTTTTAGCAGGTTTTAACTTTCGGGGCCATTTTGAGGGTCCAAATGAAGGTTTTTCGAGATCGAGGTTCTCAATGATAGCCGAAGACATGACTGAGCCCCCAATTTGAATCTCATCGACAATACCTTTCCAACGAGCTATCACACGCCTAAAAGGGAGATCGTATGCAAAAATTACGACCCCGGGAAGTTGATGTACTCACTTACCCAAATGGGGCACACATGACTTTTGGTGCTTCATCTCCTAGGGTTAGGTTTTTGGATGTCTAGGAATTTTGGCATTCCTGTTTATTGTAAAAGGGCCTTCAGAGCCTCATTGTAATCATCTTCTTGCGAATGCGAGTAGCTGTCACATCTCTTCTCAGAGATAAGCTTCCACCATTCTAGCGAGTCTTTCACTCTATATTTTTACAGTCTTTGTACATTTCTCTGATTAATAGAAATTGTGTATTATTGTATATTTGTGTTTATGGTTGCATCTCTGATACATTCCTGTTATATTATTGAATATCTGCAATATCTCTGTGCATTTATTTATTATATCTCCACTCTCATTTCTTCCCGAAAATAATCCGGATCAGTAAGCAACACAAGAAGGAAATAGGAAGTACCTAACCGTATACAATGTAGTAACATTGTTCTTCTATGGACCTTAAATTGACTCTGACACCACAAACCTACAAAACAAAGCTTCCAATGGTAATGCACCTAGAACAAGATTACCACACATAAGTAAATTTGTACATACAATTACTCAAATCTCAGACAAAAAAATAAAGAATATTTGCTTTCATAGCTTGGGAACTCTTTCACTCACACCAAATCCATGGAGAGAGAAAAATCTTATATAGGTTTTAGCTCCATCTTCTTTTACAATAAACAATGAATTGTTTTCCTAGATCCACTAATCTCTTCAAGGAATAACAATATAATAATCCTCTCAACAACTTTCTTACTAAAATTACCAATGAGTTCGTTAAGATCCACAATTTCCTCCAAGAGGTTATAATATAATACTCAAGGAAAACAAATACAATGAAGCTCTCATCTAACTAACTCCAATAGACAAGTCAAAATATAATACAATATGGATTTAGTTACAATCATATCCCCAAAATAGAGCTAAGTAGTTGGGTGCCTTCTTTGATTGAAGGATTGACCATGTTTAGGCTCCAACAAATGATAAAATAATCTTCCACTAGGTGTTTCCTCTTAGAAATGCATCCCACATGTGAACCAAAGGCCAAGAGAGTAGGATGTCCTCCATAAAGAAGCATGGAATGTGTACAAACAAACTCCATATTTGGACAAGTCAATACAATCCTCAAGGTATGTGATCAATAACCAACTATGGCCATACATTTGGCCTCCATAACCAAGTTGTCCCATAAACAATGTACAAAGTAGATCACCATGTGGCACATGATATCATCCCAACATAGAAAACCAAGTGGAAATCCTTCAAATATGTGGGCACCCTCAACAAATGACATGGAAATATGTGCAAGAATCCTCCTCAAGTGAATGTAGTCATCCTCATCATGAAAATAGTGTGATAGATACCTCAAAAGATGGAGCACTCAAGTGAAGTGGACCATAAATGTTGTAACCAACCTTAATAGATGTGCAACAAAACCCTCCAAGTGGAACATGTGGCTTGAAAGTGTAGAAACCATCCATAGATCAAGGTAGATGAAGTGGATCTCAATATAGGAAGTTAACTATCATAGAATAGAAAACATAAACCAAGGGCCAAATCATCAAAAGACCCCAACAACCTCCACATGTGTGCAACAACCACTATCCAATGATAAATAGCCTCAATCCATGAGAAATGCATCCACATGTGTGCAAGCAAGAGAACGCTCCATGAGAATGAAGTGTAGATCCATCATAAAGAACAATTTCACCATCAAAACATCGCAAGGAAGCCAAGTGCTCTAGCAATAGAGTCCATATGCATAACAAGGAGTGTGTTAAGCCCTCTAATCATACCATAGGAACCTAGGAAAACATGAAAGAGTGGATCGATCCACAAAAGGGAGTGTTTATCTCATCAAATAGGATCATGGGGTCAAGATAGACACCATAAATCCTAGGGAACTCTCACCAAAGGTGCCACATCATCATCCCTCATCCAAAGGTTGAAAATTACCTAAAAACACTGAAAAACCATAATAGAGTGGAGCACTCCCCAGTATTGAGTGTTTATTTGATCATATCTCACCATAAGGTTATGAGAGACACATCAAAGCCTAAGGCACTCTTTCCAAGAAGTATGATGCCAACAACCCTTCCAATGTTAGCGTCAAACCCTGGGTCACTCAAAAACATGGCAAGGAGGTGAACGCTCTGCAATATTAGTTGTTTATCCCATCAAATATCATTGTAGGAGTATAACATACACCTCAAGTACTTGGGTGTTCCATTACCAATCTCAAGTATCATGAATATGATCTAAGTGCAAAGGAGGTGTGTGCTCCATGAAACACATTGTCTATTTCATTAATTATCATCATAAGAATATAATATACCACTCAAATATAGGGGCACCTCTCCATAAATGCCATATATCATCAATCCATACAAACATGCAAGGGGAAATATCATGAAGCAAGGAACTAGCATCATCATCAAGCAAGTTGATCCAAAGGCATGAAGATAACCAACATCATATCATAGCACTTAGGAGCATATCACTACTATCCATCAAGTGTGACTATGAAGAAAGAAAAATGAACCAAGTTAATCCACCACATCATCTTCTCATGCAACACCATGGTGAAGTAAGAAGATCAAAGATAGCTCCCGACCAAGATGTATTGTTTTCAAGCAAAAATAAAAGGTGTGCATCTCAAGCCCATCATCATCTCTTTAAGTTATCTCTAAAAATATGTCATGTGATGAAAATCATGCATTTACCACTCATGAAAATATGAGAGATAACAATTAGAAAATATGATATATTGTGTTTTTCCCTTCTATATATTTTTTATATTTATTTATAAATGGTATTAGTTCACACAACTCTTCTCCACACACAAATGCTTTCACCATATCATTAAAATTTCCTAAATTTGTAGTGTTCCCAAGTTATAAACAAAAACACAAATCACATGTAAAGGAAAAGCACCTTCGGTAAACACCACAAGTCCTCATCCATGGTACAATAATCATTTGTACTGCCACATTTAAAATTAATCAATTTAAGAACAAGAGTTTATTAGGATAAATGTTTTTGAATTCCATTAGTAGAATTGAAGTACGTATGTCTTAGTAGATGTAGGCCTCTCAAAAGTTGAGAAAGAGAAAATAGTGAAATTGGCTAAGTAAAATGTGAGGGAGTTGTTCTAACCTTTGTTTATCATTATATTTATATTCCTTCTGATTGGATGCATAATGGTTTTGCAAGTGTTGTTTTTTTTTTGGGAACACAATTCATTGCATTCTTAATTTCATAAGTGAAAGTAAGATTGTTAGTATTTTTTCAACAGTATCAACAATTAATTCACAAAAAGTAAATTGAGAGGATAACATTCATCCTTTCAATTAGTTAAACTAAACTTAATCAAATAAAATAATTTACATATTATTTAATAAAAAATATGTATAAAATTCAATTTAAAGATAAAATCATTTTTTCGCCAAACCAAAAATATTTTTTTTTCCAAACCAATGGCCTGAGGGAACTCATTCCCTTCTAAATGGTTTCATCCAACTCTATAGAGATCTTCTTTTAGACATGTCCATAGGTTTTAGACATGTCCATAGGGACATCTCTTCCCTACATTTCTTATGAAGGTCTTGAAAACATCAACGGAATGCAAGATTTTTCAAATATCATTTTGACCAACTTTTAATAGATTTTTCATAAACCACAAATTAATGATGATGGGTCACATTTTCTTGATATATTTTTAAAAACAACTAGATTGCCTTCAATCTCTTGCATTTGGCTAAGTAGCGAAGTAAATTTATGATTTAAAATGTGTTCATGCAAATCCATAGAGTTCCGAGTAAAAAAAACTACAAGTTTGTATATTTAAACTAAGCTTCTCATGTCAATTTGAAGTTATAAAAAAAATTAATACAATTTTTTTTTGCATATTGATAAAATTAAGGACTATAAATTCAAAGTTTAAGGGAAAAAATGAATTGCAAAAACTAACTTCGGAATTGCAAAAACTAATTTTTGTAGGGGCAAAGTAGGGTTAGTTGAATACCAAAGTTTATCTATGAAAAAATAATAATAATAATCAAATTATAAACAATTTCTTTTTTATTATATATGTGGGCATTTTGATAAGAGAGAAGCATGGCTTAGGCATCTAGATTAGGAAGACATCTTTATAATTTGCTAATTGTGGGGATAGATGCACCCTTTAATGACACGATAAGCAAAGACTCGCAATTTGGAAACTTTAAGCATAAGAGACACCCACAATAGGGGGTCTTAGTTAAGGTACAAAGCCTTTATCACATTAATAATGAAGCCATTAAGGTTATTTTTAAGTAATGCAAATCATGTATGCACGTTGTTCATTCACCATGAACTCCATAAATATCTACAAACAAATTTTCATAAGGAAATTCATTGACCAACAAACCCATTACAGAGAGTCGCACCTTCATGATCCTACTCCAAATACCATTGCAAATCAACAAATCCAATTGCCACCAACAAAAACCCCTGTAGAATAACCCACTTACTTGAAAGTTATGAGAGGCCAACACAATGTCATGACCACAAGAACCTGATATAGGTATCACATGGGCAAACCAACAACCACAAAACAACTACCATAACAACCCCACAAGCATACCAACAACGACAATCCAATTGTCATAGCCACCCCATGCACACACTCTTTCCAAACAATTCTCAAAAGGCATCTCAACTCCACTCTCTACGATAGCACAACTGCCTCTTCACTTTGTTTAGCAAGTGACAAGCTTCCTTCACCTTGTGGGAAAAATCCCTATAAAATTTGAGGTAAAGATTATCAAGTGGAAGTTATTTAAGTTTAACTCAAATGATTGGAAGAAGAAATGATATCCTTCCTACTTAAGTTCAAATCCTACTTATAACATGTTTATTTTTCATAAATCAATTATTGATTTAAACTTTTCATAAACCATGAAAAATATCTCACTTTTATTTACAAACTAAAAAATAGAAAAATATCTCACTTTTATTTACAAACTAAAAAAATAGAAAAAAAATGAAAAAAAAAATAACAAACAACTTCCAAACACTAAAACACCTCAACCTTCATGTGCATAAAGATGCCAACATGCTTCTACTTTATCAAGAAACAAACTGAKCACTAAAAGGATTTTTAATGGAAAAAAACTGAGGTTGATTATGGCTAAGATTCCCATACTTGTTTGGCATTTTTTTTTAAATTAAGGAAGAGTTGACCTAGTGTGACAACAWTACCTAACTACATTAGGTACCCTACATATAATAAGCATGTCTCTAATATTAGAATTATGAATGATGTATAGGTTCAGAGAAGCCCCATATACTTTGATATTTTAAATCCAACTCAAGTATAGCTGCACTAAAAATATCAAGAATTCTCGTTGTGAATTTTATTATAACAGCTAAGCGTTAATTCGTGCTCATATGATGTATGTCTAACCTGTGTGATTGAATAAAATTATTTGTATTCTTCACATAAAGGAGATATTATAATATATAAAATAAAATAATTACGTCTCAAAAAATGTGTATCCCACTTTTATGGAATGCTCTGGAACCTTGCATACATGCGCATGCATTGATTAAATAAATTGGATTTAAAAATTGAACACGAATTCCCTCCAAAGATGCTCCTCATATTTTTTCTATATTTGATTCTCTTGAAAATTTTATCATGTCAATGAGCTTCATTTAAAAGTACATCAATGAAATTTTATGGGGTTTATTTATTTTCATTAAGAAAAGCGGGGTTTATTTTTATTTTTTAAGTTCATATGTGTCCTATGTGATGGTGAGTGCGTAATGTTGGTATTAAGAAATTTAAAAAATAAATAAACAAGATTTAGTATAAATTTGTTTGCCATTATATTTGAATTTTTAAAATTTAATTAATAAATTTGAAATTAATTTTATAATAAAATTATTATATAAATAATAATATCTATTTATTTTATTATTCTCATCTATATAAATAAAAAAAATATATAGATTTTGTAAACTTTCAAGGAAACATTCAATGTTAAATGTTTTTCCAGCAGGTTTTTATTGATAATATTTGAGATGTATTATTATTTTATTTTTTTTCTAAACCTTAAACTCATTTTTTTCATTTTTTTCTTATAATTTTTTTTTAAACTCAATTTTGAAAATATAAATTTATTGCTATATATTATTCAATTTTTCTCAACTTTAAATATTAAGTGAATATGTTTTTCCAATGTTTCTTTATAGGGTTTTTTTTTTTATGTTTAGTCATGTATCTTTTTTTTTTGTCTTCTTTCTTCATCTTTTTTTAGTTTTTCAAAGCGAATCTTAATGTACTTACTTTTCTCTTTTTGGAATAAAATTAAGTATATCTTTCTCTTTTCATATATCTTCTTTCTCAAGAGTTAATGATCTTTTTTACGGATACTTTTGACCAATACAAGTAAGCATGAACTTTTTCCAATATGAAAATTTATTATAATGAAAGTGAGTACATCTCATTGACCCCATCACATATCAATAAATTTTTAAATAAATTAAAATTTTGATAAGAAATAACAACATCCCAACTTTACCAGCCAACTAGACTTTTATTAAAAATTGAATTAATCACTTCTAAACACTAATATTAAATTTAATTTTATGACATAAAACTCCTTACATTTTTTCAGGACTCCATTTTAATCAACAATACTACTTCAACACCCCAACTTTACCAACCAATTAAAAATTGAATTAGTCACTTCTAAACACTAATATTAAATTTAATTTGATGACATAAAACTCCTTACACTTTTTCTGGACTCCATTTTAATCAACAATATTGCTTGGTTAATTTTAAAGCTTTTGTGTGAAATGGGGTATAATATAAGGAAGTTTTTTTAAAAGATTTAGGAATTGACAATTGGTCGAGATTACTTAGACAAGGTCCAAGTTCAAATCCAGTTGGTTGCGCCAACAACCCACAAGCCAACGACTAGCAAGAAACTTATGACTTAGTAAGGGTCGAGGCTTTCAAAGACACACCCTAGAGGGTCCCACTCCAAGGGAGAGTCTACCCTTCTATCCTTAACATAACAAGTCATATTTCATCGGGGATTTGAATCGGAGTAAGAAAAGTGCAAGACCTACCTCTCAACCATTCAAATTGTTGCCCCTCAAAGGTTTTTGTCCAACTTAACAATCATAAACATAGAGCAATTAATCTTTAAGCTCTTGTGTAAAATAAAATATAAGATAAGAAAGTTTTGATGAAAAAAACAAAGACAATGTTGCAACTTGACCCTGACAAACAAAATGCTCGTTCCAGACATTTCACCCATCCAATATAAATTTGTTTTCCTACCATTAAATAAAACAAATAAATTGTAAAAATATTTGATTATAACATTTTACCAATAAAAAAAAATAACCATAAAATGTTTTTCAAATTCCTACCCTAACAAAAATAACCATATAATGTTTTTCAAATTCCTATCCTAGTCGAGGGCATAATGTCTCAACAACTTGTGTGAAATACAAACAAAAGCTATTATGATTCATAAGTAATCATGGAAAGGAAAACATGTCCAAGCACTATATCTTTGATGTTAAACTATTTAAGTAAAACATTGTACTCTATATCTTTGATGTTGGGCCAGTCCGTGTAAAAGGCTAGCGTTGTGAAGAGGGCGTGGCCTTTTTGTCATTTTATATGTTAAGAAACTCTTCTTTTGCTTTGGCATCAACCAAGAACAATGAACATGACTTTTGGCATTTTGTGATCATATGATGATTGGATACATGTCTTATCAGAATACTAATATACTTTAGTCCACCATGACTAAAGGGCAAGAAACTAGTCGAGACATCTCACATGGAGGCCAATGTGTCTTTATAGAAAACCAAGAGCATTGCTATCAACATATATGGTAATTCTCAATTACCAACCAATCATAATGATGGTGAATTCATTCCATATGTGGTTTTTAGTTTTTATTTAGAAATGGTATTTTATGGAGTAAATAGCTTTTGGATGTAAATTAAGCTTGGAAAATATAGGGAAAAGGGGATAAAAATGGTAAGTTTATTATATTATTTATTGATTTTATTTTATAAAAGTAAAGAGTAAAAAAATATTATATTATATATGAAATTTAAATTTAAATTTAGATGGAAATTTTAAATTGTTTATAATTTAAATTAATTTTTTCTCGGATTAGGTGGTAGGGACAAGACTCATGACACATAGGGGATTTCGATCCCTGCTCCCACTTGGCGACCTTATGCACCTTCATTATCGTCATATGACTCCATCCCCATCCCCTTATTTAAATGAATAACACTTATGGCTTCCTCTCAAATGTGTGATCGTCCTTGGCTCACACTACCATCATTCCTTCTATCCCATCTTCACAGTTTTGGAACCATTGACAATTAGTGCCAGTAATGGTGATATACGATACGAGCTTGGCTCAGGTATATTGGATCTTCGTTCGAGCTCTTTTCTCCATTTCCTAGCACTTTGGCCTTGTCTGTAGTCCATCCATGTCATCCTTCATCCAACCTCAATATCGCCTAACCACCAACCTACTCATCTATGCTCCCCGCGTCACTCTCATTGTCACTCTCAATCCCCACTCTGTCAGTATATGTCTTCATCCCAAAGCCCCAATGCCAAGAGGGGGCCATTGTTAACATGCCTGCATTCGCAAGGGAGGTTCTCTAGTTCACCAAACATAGTTTGTTGATGCTCAAGCAATCGATTTCTACGAAGCTCATACTCCTCCGGAAGTCTAGGCAGAATTGGACCTAGCTAAATTCGACATGCGGGTCCTTCTCCATTTTATAGATAATGAAGTTGTGGATAAAAATATTGGTTCATGGATCCTTGATCCGAGCACCTACAGAGTGCAAGCCACCCTCTATTCCAAAATTATGGACATTTATTGGATTCTTAAGACCCTTATGGGAAAGGTTCTTGTGGAGAGAAACGAAGCTCACCAATAAATCTTCTTACAGCTTGATGAAATGCAAAGGGAACTACATGAAATGGATATGAAGATTGATAAGCTTCCCAACAACAACGAGGTCCGAGTAGGTGAAGACCAGGCACACACCTAGGTTATGGTGTCGGCCTTAGAGACATTCTTTGGTCCACCTCTATGATTTTACATCGTTTCCTTTCTCTTTTTTTGGTTTTACGGTCATGGAGGTATGGAGGCTTTAGCACCACCACACATTAGTTTTAAGAATAGTTATAGACACCAGCTAGATAGATATAGAAACAATTTAATTTGCAGACAATTTCATTTACCGTTTTTTGTGCTTTCAAATTGCAAGAGACAACACAAACTATTCTTTTGTAGTTAATCTAGTTTCCCAAGTGACAAACCAAAATTATTTACTCAAATCTTAATAATAGAAAAATGTTTAAATGAATAACTTGCCCAAAAAATAATTTTAATTTAATTTAATAATATTATTAATAAAAATAAAAATAAAAATAATATATCAACCAACTAAAATTTCATAAATAAATCTTATATTTCAAAGAAATCAAAACCTTTCAATCTTTTTTCACTTACCTCGTAACCTTATTAAACATATAATTAATAATATTTAAAATAAAATTTTATAAATAAATTTTATATTTCAAAAAAATCAAAACCTTTCAATCTCCTTTCACTTACCTCATAACCTTATTAAACATATAATTAATAGTATTTAGAATAAATTTAGTGATAGATATGTTCACAGTATATAACTCATATTTAAAGATTCGATTAAACACATTAATATAAAAAAAATGGGTATCAAATCAAATAATGCTCTATATTGGTTTTGAGCTTTTTCATTAATTGAAACTGTCCTTTCACTTACCTCATAACCTTATTAAACATATAATTAATAGTGTTTAGAATAAATGTAGTGATAAGTCCACAATATATAATACTCATATTTAAGGATTTGATTAAACACATTAATATAAAAAGAAATGATATCAAATTAAATAATGCTCTAAAGAAATGATATCAAATCAAATAATGCTTTAAATTGGTTTTAAGTTTTTTTATTAATTGAAATTGCTTCTTTTTTTTTCAAAATTGTTATATCAATATATATCATTTAGATTTAGTTTTGGTGAATACAAAATTATAAAAAAATATTTTTTTTAAAATAATGATATTAATAAATATATGTATAGTTTATATGAGATATTAAAAAATTAATAATAATTTTGTTTTTCACAAATATATAATTTTCGAAACATTTGTTTAAAACAAGAAATTATTAGATTCTCAGATTTGAGTGATTATTTTGTATAATCTTAATGTTTTTAGAATTTTTCAATATGTTGAATCCATTTTTTACAAGACCTATAACTTTCTCATCAATAATTTAATTTATAACAATATTCATATGAAATTTATTTTGTACTAGGTTTTATGACTTTATTGTAATATCTACCTAAAACCCCATAAGAATATAAAGGTTTCCATATATTTATTAAAAAACAAAATTATATATATATATATATATATATATATATATATATATATAATTAAGATTAAAAGTTATTAGAAAGTACATGAATCTATTTAAGATTGTTTTAGAAATAATCATAAAGGATATTGACTTTTTTGGGTACATTATTTAGATTTGAAATTGCTTTTTGGTTATGAAGAAAAATTTAAAACTAATTTTATTTTAATGAAAAGATATCAAACTACTTTTAATTGGTTAAGAGTTAGTCTTCCTAAGACATAAGGAAATAAGTTAATGGTCAAGAGTTCCTCTTCCTAAGACTTAAGGAAACAAGTTAATGGCCCAAGTCCTACAGACCATCTGAAAAGTGAAAGTCCCTTCAAATCTACCTCCTAACTGACCACCAACAAATTATTTCAGGGATGTGGTTTTCTTAAATAAAAATAATGAATCAAACCAGGTTAATAATTAATAATTATTATCCTCACTAAATTTTAAATTAAAAACATTTTTTTTTTGATTAACCATAAAAATTAGTTTTGTTTGGATCATGGTTTCACCCAACCTTGAGGGGTTTCCGAAAGCATTTTGAAAAATTTAAAACACACCAAACAGATACTTATAAAATTTTATTTTATTAAAATTTAAATAAAATAATTTATTTTACCAAATTCCAACCAGAATTGACAACGCCTTATAGAAATCCAGGGTGATTGAAAGACAATGCAGCTCTAAATTGTTCAGAGGACAGATGTATAGAGATAAGTCCACGGAAGTTCGTGGGTGCCCATGAATCTGGTTTGTTTGTGGGATGGGGCCCTTTCAGTAGCCCGTGCCTTAGAAAAGGAAAGGATGGATGAGCACTTTCACTGCGCTAAGTCTGAACTTGTATAACGGCAGGATTGGGATCCAAGCTTTCCCATTTTCAAATTGCATAAAGAACCCTTGACAATACGAAACCTCACCAACTTCCAAAAAAAAATACGAAAACAAATGAATAGCATTAAATGAATAATCAAGTAAATCAACATTACAGTTGAATCACAGGAGCAGCTGGCTAGTTGTGATTGGATGCTGTTTAGGGAATGCTATTCAAGGTTTAAATCAAACTATGAAAGTGGTATTATTGACGGGCATCATCAAGCCAAATGTCCAAATTAGTCAAAGGGGTCATCACATTAAATGTATTAAGAAGAGTAAAAGAGGGCTCCTAAACAAGCAAGTAACCCAACATATGCACAGGGCAGAGAGGAATTTAATACGCTTACTGTGAGGTCTCTCCACCCTTGCAACACCTCACTGTATGACAAATTTCCGATATCTATCCCCTGACCTCCCTCCTTTTCACAGATCTCCAAACGTCAGAGACTCTGAAGCCATGGACTTGTCCAACAAACAAAGCTGACAGCCTGGAGATCCTGCAGAAATGGATCTCCGCCTCCCATCAGGAATTTCAGAATCTTAAATATATTGACCCCAAGAAGGTACTAGCAGCTTTTTGTAGGATTTCTGTGGCATAGAAGTCAAACGGATGGGAAATTAAGATTACTGATAGAAAGATGACATGATTATGTATTCAATTAGAGGGCAATTGTAGAACGAAACCCATAATTGAGGGCCAGAAACGATCTGTGTGATCGGATCTGGAGGACAAACCCAAGCGGGTTTCAAGAGGGGATCTGTACTGGGTCAGAATGGAATTCATTGGCTTGGCTGATGGGCAGCTTTGAATTCATTACTGATACAAAATCCTGCTTTCGTACAGTGTTCTGCAAGTAGGTCTGTTGATTGAATAGCTGGAAAGTACTAGTAAAGGGCAAGTAGGTGGTATTTTGTCTGTGGAGCAATATGGATCAACCAGGAGACGAGAAAAAAATGGCAGAAGCCCATTCCAGGAACAATTCCGTTGTGAATTCTGAATGCCCATCTGAAGATCAGGCCAGTTTGGATGAGAATTCTGAGTGCCTATCTCAGAGTTTTGTTGTCTTGGATGAGAATTTGGACAATGCAGAGAAATTGATCCTCAAATGGGACATGGCCTCCTCTGAGGCTGCAAAGCAGTCCATGATCTTTGAAGGGCAGCCAGAAGAGGCTGAAAAATATCTGAAAACTGTTGATGAACTGCAGAAATTGATGGAGTCTGTGTCACTGTCCCAGGCCGATGTTCATAAGGCACAGAATGTATTGCAGATTGCAATGGTTCGTTTGGAGGAAGAGTTTAGGAATCTTTTGCTTGTTCACAGTGAGCCTCTGGATCCTGAGCTGGTTCTCAATCCGGCCTCAAAGGCCTCATTCAGGTCTCTCAATGAATCATTTGGGGATCGCCCATCTCATAGTTCTGATGATGATGAAGCTGAGGAGGAGGAAGAGGAGGCCGTGTCTCATCCCCTGGCCGATAAGATTTGTGAGATGGACTTGATTCCTCAGGATGTGATCCCTGATCTGCATAGGATTGCAGAAAGGATGGTTTCGGCAGGATATACAAGAGAGTGTATGCAGGTATATGGAAGTATCAGGAAATCCATGGTGGACGAGAGTTTCCTTAGACTAGGAGTTGAGAAGCTCAGTATTGGAGATGTGCAGAGATTGGGCTGGGAAACACTGGAAGTCAAGATTAAGAAATGGATTAGAGCTGCCAAAGTGTGTATCAGGATGCTTTTCGCAAGCGAAAAGCATCTGAGTGAGCAGGTATTTGATGGGTTGGATTCTGTTGGGGAAACTTGTTTTTCTGAGCTTGCCAAGGGTGCAACAATGCAGTTGTTCAATTTCAGTGAAGCCATAGCCATTAGTAGGAGGTCTCCTGAGAAATTGTTCAAGATCCTTGATCTGTATGAGGCTCTTTCGGAGCTTTTGCCTGATATTGAGATTGTGTTTTCCAATGAGATGTGTGCAAATGTGAAGACACAGGCATCGGAAATACTGACTCGGCTTGGAGAAGCGGCCAGAGGGATCTTCACAGAGTTTGAGAATGCAATTCAAAGGGAGACTTCCAGAACACCTATCCCTGGAGGTACAATTCATCCTATAACTAGGTATGTAATGAATTACATTAGTTTTATTTCGGATTACAAAGAGACATTAATGAAGCTCATTGTCAACAAGCCTTCTCAGACCTCAAATCTTCTGCCTGAAGGGTTAATAGATTTGATTGGGGAGTACGATAGAGCAAGTGATTCAGATAATCAATCTGTGCTGTCTCTGCATTTGATTTGGATCACTCTTATTCTGCAAAACAATTTAGAGGGTAAGTCCAAAGTGTACAAGGATGTTTCTTTATCCCATATTTTTATTATGAACAATGTGCACTATATTGTTCAGAAGGTGAAGGGCTCAGATCTTAGAGCTCTAATTGGAGATGACTGGCTGAGAAAACATTCAGGTAAGGTCAGGCAGTATGCAACAAACTACCAAAGAGCTACTTGGATGAAAGTCCTGTCTTGTTTAAGAGATGAAGGTATTCATGTGGGTGGAAGCTTTTCTAGTGCGGTCTCTAAAACTGCCCTAAAGGAGAGATTCAAGAGCTTCAATGCTGCATTCGAGGAAGTGCATAGGTCTCAATCTACTTGGCTTGTTCCCGATCCACAGCTGCGGGAGGAACTCCGAATATCCATAGCAGAGAAGTTGTTACCAGCATATAGGTCTTTCTTCGGCCGATTTAAGAACCATTTGGAAAGTGGGAGGCACTCTGAAATGTATATCAAATACTCACCAGAAGACTTGGAAGGTGCCATTTTAGATTTTTTTGAGGGCTCTCCAGTATCTATGCATGTGAGGAGGAGATCCAATTGACACCTTCTGGAACCAACTTCCTTGTGAGATTATTAGCCTTTATATCTATCCTTCTTTGTAAACCAACAGATATAGCTTTCTAGGATTTATTTTCATCTCCCCCTGTAATGGCAGTAGAAGATTGTACCAAGCTAAGATGCCTATTGAGCTTATAACCAAAGCACTTCATTCTTATTGCAGTATTGAAGGTCCTTGTGCCTTGTAAGCTTGCGAGGGTACCGAAATAGCTTACTTACTGGTTGAATTCTGTCTGACTCTCATCTCGAGATTCTTGACCTGTTAAAATGGGTTCAAAATTTGGTTGATTGAAGCAGCATTCTTCAAAGCAAAGGGAAGAGACCACGAGGGGCATCCAGTGATCAGCTTCGTTCTTCATTTTTGTAGCTTGTCATTCAACTTATTATTTGTATTCTGTACAAGGTCTAATAATCAGCATTAGGAAAGTGCATTTCCTAGCATGCATTTGCCAGACACAGTGCTTGTGTTGGGCAAATTTTTCGTTGATGTAATGTTTGCTATATTTCCAGAGTTTGATATAAAACTTTTGTTAAAAGAAGAAATGTTATGCTTATGCAACTTGATGGCTTCTTGAAGCTGTTGAAGCAAGGGAGACATTGCTAGTAATACTGTTTCCCAATTAAAATTCAGAACACTTTAAGAGTAGGCACTCACAAATATGTCTGCACAACTGTATGATGTATCATCACATGTTTTCTGCCAGAAACTTTTCATCTTTGCGTTGTTTCTATTGACAGCAGATTTATACAATTCTGAGTATCTGAGTCAAAACGCAGACTGCAAAGAGGTAAGTCAATATTTTTTTAAGGAAGAAAATCCATCTGTAGGAATTTATGACTATATCACTCCTTTAGCTCAATTGTTTTCTTCCCTTGCTGATTATCTTTATTATTTTTGCATTTTCTTAATATTTTTCTTGGCTAATTATCTTTCTCTTTCTTTTTCTTAATATTTCTTCCTTTTTCTTGTAACTTCAGAAATTCTCCACTGTATTTCCATGTGACTTTCTCATTCTCTGGCAGCACATTATTGAATTTGAACATTTTGATTCATACTAAATAATATATGTTGTACATGCCTCAATTTTTATACT
>ML780162.1:276749-294547 GCA_009831015.1 Picea engelmannii | reverse complement strand
GAATGGCATTGACTGTAGGGGTTTTAAGGGAGCATACCCCACATGCACTTCCATCTTGGATACTTATCATGGATAATGAATTGATAACGAGAGCTTACAGACTCAAGGGGGTTTAAAATGATCGAGAAACATGATTCACCTTTTGTATGTTTTGTCTTATCAATGGAACGATCAGCAAGCATAAAAGTATAAAGACAAGACAAGAGAAGATGGATAAACATTTGTTATTTATGGATTTGAATGCAGTTTCAGTGTGTTAATATTAAGCACCATGCAGTGATCCAATCATTAGCTCACTATCTAATGCATCCTGTCAGTTTGATAATAAATAGTATGTAACCAACAAACAAGATTTATTTGATGGTAAATAGTATACATCCAACAGACAGAATGCACTAGACAGTCAGCCAATGATTAGCTAACTACATAGTGCTTAATAGTAGCCGTTGCAATGTAAATTGTTGCAAACAGTTCTGTTGATTACTTACATTGAAGGCAATCTCAAACCATATTGCCAATTTGCCAAAGATAGGAGAATCTTCCAGTGTATAGGTGAGGAGTGTTTTCTTGACTGATGCTTTAAGGTCGAGAAAAAGCTGCAGTAGCCATTCTTAGACCTGAGTTCCATAGATCGAATTACCCAACTCTTATTGGATATTGAACGGACAATAGAAGTGTTCCTTTAAGTATGTCTTAAAACATTAATATCAACTTTTTAATAACTAAGATTTAAGGGAAGGAAGTTTTATAGTAGTGACAACAATGTGAAGACGTGACAACATTGTCTCTCAAACATATTTATTATTAAAGGTTTAATCAGGTGGTTGGATTAACATTTTGAAGGAGGAGAAACTCATTAATCTGGAGTCTGAAATCTTAAATCAGAAGAAAGATAGGAAGTCGTGCAGATTGAGTTGGTCCAAAGAAAGAGATAACACTGATTTTCTCCAGCGCTATGTCAAAGCAAAGAAAAGCAGATGGTTGGACTAACAGTTTGAAGGAGGAAAAACTTATTAATCTGGAGACAAAAATTTTAATCAAAAAAAAGATAGGAAGTCGCCCAGATTGAGTTGCTCCAAAGAAAGAGACGACACTGACTTTCTTCAGCGCTATGTCAAAGCAGAACAGGATGACTTGCAGTGTCAAAGTTCTAATTGGAAGAGGTAGCTTATAACATTATTATTTCAAGTTTTTTCCTCTTGACCTGGACAAATGCTGACTTCTTAATGGGATATTGGAATCCTCTTTTACCCTGGACAAATGCTCACTTCTTATTGGGATATTAGAATCCCCTTTCACCCTGGAGGAAGTGGAAAAAAGTATCAAGGATTTTGCTGGAGCTAGATCTCCCAGCCCAATGGTCTTCAGAATGCAGGGAAGGTAGTTTTTTTTATTTTAACGACATTACTCAGGGAAACACGGGAAATAGGATATTCGACCCAATTCGACATTTTCGACACCTGTTCCAAAGGCTAATCGTGAGATAACATTAAGGATTGCAGGTCAATCTCATTGTGTCACTGTCCATAGAAGATAATTGTCAAGGTGTTGGCCAACCATATGATAGGCTTTATTGGATGGTCTTGAAAACCAGACATGAAATTGTCATAATAGCTGGAGAAGCTTTACGTTTTTAAATAGATTGAATTTATGACAAAATCTTTTAAAGCAAAATTGATATCATATTGGTAATTAGAGAGATAAAGATTAAAGTATGTTTATAAATTTAGACATGGTCTTTAATTAGAAAGATAAAGCTTAAACAAAGAAGATGGTAAATATGTTTATGAAGTTAGATATAAAAAGAAAATTGACTAACTGAAGTAGGACTTTTGAACCACTAATACTTTATTTTGGTAAATGATAAACCTATTCATTTTTTTCTTCATCTAAAGGGGTTTGTCACCGATTATTTCGTTGGTTTAAGTTGTTGACCACTTAAACCATTATGCTACTAAGTTTGATACGCTGACTTGATACTTGGTCAAATCAACATGAAGCAATAGGCTGGAGCCAACGTGGTACAAGGTCAAAGGTGTGTTGGTTACCCAACAAGTGGACTCAATCAACATTTTAATTTTCTAGGATTCAAGTCATTTTGAGGTCATGCAAATGCATTGAATTAATGGAAAATGGGTTATTTCTTGCTCTAGACGGTGTGAATATATAAGGTTGTTATGACCGACATTAACTAATAAATAGGTCATGAGATCTATCAAATTGTAACATATTCAAGTTATAACAGAATTTTATTTATGAGATTTATCAAATTATAACATATCCTAGTTATAATAGAATTTTGTATTATTCTTTGAGTTTGTTGTGAATAAAATAATGTTGGACAAAAAATTTTCGTAGAAATCCTATGTGTATTTGTGGATTGCATTATTTGGATGTAATATTTTCATTATTGATGTTATGATTTTCTAATTCTATACTTGATTTGAATGTTAATTTGATTCTTATTCAAGAAATATATCTAGCTTGTATATAATTGGTATCAAAGTTAATATACTTTGTTAGTTCTAAAATATTAAGTTTTCTAACAATTGTTATAATAGCTAAAATATTAATTCTTGAATTTCATCGTTACTTTGTTAATTTTAAAATATCAAGTTTTCTAACAATTGTTATCGTAGCTAAAATTTTAGTTCTAGAATTTCATAGTCCTAACAATAGGTATTTGGCTTGCCCAAAACTTCTCGCTATTTGAAAATAGATCCATTCAAACATTCCAGGCTTTGCACAAGTATGCTCTACATTTCAATTCTTCAAATTGAATCACAAAGATAAAATCCCAAGACAAGTAGTTGAGATTTTGGTAGACAAAAATAAACCTTGGGTTTTTTTTTATGGGGCATGCCAAGGTTGGAATTGTAGCTATGGGATAGGTGGCATTCTTTTTTGCACAGAGATGGTATTTATAAATTTCAAAGCCAATGTGGAGAAAGGGGCATATATTTATGCATAATTTTTGTCTTTGRAGGCATTATTAAGGYTGTCACAGACTAAGGATTTGTGGTCACTCCAAGTTTATGGGGACTTCATGTTAGTCATGAACTAGATGAGAAACGAGCATTATGCTCACAATATTGCTTGTTCCCAATAGAAACCCATCTAAAGGAAATTTTTGGCCTATTTGATAGCATTACATTTTCCCACATCTACAGAGAATTGAACAATGGAACCGATGCATTATCTAAAGAAGGTATATATGTTGTTCTTAGGACTCTATTTCTAACAGAATATTCTAAAGTCCCACTGTCGGAGTACAATTTGATCATATCATTTTTATGATGATTGATCCTTAGTTACGATGTTATGTATATGAAGTATATCTATTGTTATGATTGTGAAGTACATTTGTTGTATTAATTTACTAACTCAATGTTGAAACAACACTATAATAGTTTTTTTATCAAAACTTTGGAATGCCATTTTTTAGATGTAGGTTTAGTTTCTTTTTGGGAGAAACAAGTTGACGGTTTAGAACATATGAAGAATGCAAACAACATTATTGTGATCAACTTTTTGATGCCATAGGACATGATCATCCCTCTTGACTATGTGACATGCTTACAAGCACATGGAGGTGTTTTTTCATTCTATTGGAATAAAAAAAGTGATTTTTTCCTTCGAAAAAAATAGTTCTAAGAACCGGTATCATATCCATGAGGTTCATTTTGGGAATTAAGGTGGAGCAACTGTAATAGATGTTAGATATGCTTATATTTGAGGGATTATGGTATAGTGTGAGCTAGTAAAGCAATGGCATCCACATCAAATGTGAGGGTGTTAGAAAAGTGTGGTGATGAAGGATTCAATCTCCAGAAATTGAAAATAGAGTTGATCCTAATAGAAAAGGAGCATTAGGTCACCATGCAAGAAAACAACAAAAGGATGTGAGTCATCAACACTGGAAGAAGTTGAATCACAAGGAAAGGATTATTATCATGCTCAATTTTGTTGGACTTGGTGTTGTTGAATGTATCTAAGGAGAAGACAATAAAAGATGCATGGTTGACCTTGTGTGTGTTGTATGAGACCAAGAGTGTCACAAATAATCTTTACTTGTGTTCGAATCTCATGGTCTTAAAAATGTCAGAGGAAGAATCAATGCTTGGCCATATGAAGACCATGAAGGTGTTGGTTGATCAACTCACATCTATTAGAGTAAACATCTCTAAATATCAATATATCAAGTTGTTGTGCAACCTACCATACTCATGAAAATCTAGTGATGTTGTTGAGTAATGTAGAAAAGTTAGTATTAAGTGACTTGATCGGATTACTTCATGAGGAGACTAGAAGCCTGAAGTTAGTTGTAGAGCATATAGGGAATTTTCCTTAATTATCTAGAGAATAATAAGTTAGGTTTCCAAAGCCACAGACACCATCATAGGTGTTGAATAACAAGCATACAAGAGAATCAAAGTGGAAGAAAAGTCTACAAAATCTAAAGTGTTGGAATACTATGGAAAAAGGGCCACTTGAAAAACCAATACAAGACCCAAGAGTAAACTTTGTAGGTGAATAATGCATTATTTGATGGAAGAATATTTGTAGCATTGATCAAAGCACATTTCATGAAAGATTCATGGTTTATCAACTCGTAAGCATCTCTACATATGACTCGTTATCACCTGAAATCATACCTCAAATACTCCAAGGAAATCTCCTCGAATGGCACTCTAGAAACAATGTCATTGTCAACTTAACAAAACCTCCCTAACTCTAGTATTGTTGTTTTACAATCCAAGAGGGGTGTCCTAAAACTATCAAATTTGTTTGAATATATTCAAGGAAAAGTGTTAAAATGTAACGGTTACACATACATGCTCAGTGTTGTAGCCATTGGGAAACAAAGTCAAAATTATTAAGG
This sequence comes from Picea engelmannii, assembly GCA_009831015.1. Taxonomy (NCBI): domain Eukaryota; kingdom Viridiplantae; phylum Streptophyta; class Pinopsida; order Pinales; family Pinaceae; genus Picea; species Picea engelmannii. The sequence continues at coordinate 289,665 of ML780162.1, read as the reverse complement.
ATAGAAACTATTGAAAGGGGAGGCATAACTACTTCCAATTGAAAATCAAAGCTTATACAAATTCAATAAGGCAAAGGAAGTCCAATAATTCTACTAAGTACTCTCACATTGTTAATACCCTAACCATAACCTTCATTTATTATGATTACATTAATAATACTTATGTCAAATTATTATTTATTTCTAGCTCTCTTTGTTTCATATATATATATATATATATATATATATATATATATATATATATCGAGGAGACTCATTGGAAGGATCATATTATCTTGTGCATTTGATATATTGTAAAAGGAGGTTGCTCCATCAGAGAGGCTTTTTATTCATTCACTTTTTCACTTGATTTAGGTGTGAATGTTAGGGACCTAACCTCCCTAACCCCTCAAGTAGGTAGAATAATATGTTTTCTATGTAATAAAGGCCGGCATTAGTAAATAAGGCCTATATAATAATGTTAACAAGTCTAATGTAAGAAAACTTAATACAAGTTTTTGCTTCTAGAAAGATCTTTCTCTAGAATGTTCTTTAGAAGATAGAATTAGTATAAATAGGAGTAGAAGACATGAGAAAGTTTTGTCTTGAGAATTATTTTGTAATTGAGCTCTACTCTGTTGGAGGTTTCCCTATCGAAGAGGCAAGTGAACTTGGCTTTCTATCAATAAAGGTATCATTTCTAGTGTTATTGTTCTCTATATTTCGTTATTTCTATTGGTATTCGTCATAGTTATTATGTTCTTCTTTGCATAATACATATGCTACCCTACAAGTGGTATCAGAGAAATTTCCTCTGTACAAATTTAGACATGTTTTTGTCAGGGTAGAGACGTGTATTGTCAGCATCTTTAACGCACAAAGATCTGTCATTCGGTGGCTAAAATTGTGGTTGGGAAGGACTGCACGCAGGAAATACACACGGTTTCATGGGTTACTCAAAACCATTGTTTCACCTTGTTGCAAACCTCTATAACCCCTTTTGGTACCCTTTCTAGTAGTATCGCATCAGATGGCACATGTACACGACCATCACTCCCACGTACCTTTGGGTACATAGGGAGTCACATAAGTCTCCTGAAACCAACTATAGATCAACCTATCAGTCACCTGATTTATATAGTGGCACTGAGAACAACACTCAGGAATACTACTCTCTAGTACCTGGGTAATTGGGTAGTACGGCTAAGAGTACGGTCAAGCCTCCTTAGTTGGTTCCCTGAGATATTGGGTCGAGTACTATTGTTCGACCCCGCACGTATATCAAAGAGTTATAACACATGGAAAACCCTTGTCTGTAGGAACCCAGAAAACCCTAACTCTTACTGTTAGAATAGAAAAAAACATAAATAGGGGGTAACTTTTGCAGCACAAACATGCCTCTTGCATCCAGGTTGCAAAATTCCTACACAATGTTCCCTCTTAACAATTTGGGCATTTTTTCACTACAATATTCTTTAGGTCAGAGTATAACTCCGCAAGAGTAAAAAAAAAATAGCGGTCCCACCGACACCCTTATTTGAGACATATCCCATTGGATTCCTCTCTTCGCCCTGATCATAGTGGTGCTTATCACTTATAAACCTTTTTTCCTGTGGTTCCACCTAACCCTCTCGACACCCTTAATTGGGACCTATCCTGATGAATTGCTCTCTTCACCCTGACTGCAACCATATCTATCACTTATAAGCCTTTTTTCTATGGTCTAACGTACCCACCCACTTCTTCTCTACCTACCTCCCAAATAGGCCACACCTGCAACCAAGCATTTTACACCACCATCAAAGCCTTGGAAATCGATATCGTCTAGAACATGACTAACATATAGAACATGAACTTCGAAATTGTTTCCCTCAATTCCCAAGTTAAGTCCCTCACTACCCAATATCACTCCCTTAATATCCAATTTGACTCCCTCAATGGTTGCTTTGACTCCCTCGAAGGCAACCTCACCAAATGGATGAGCCAATTATAAGGCCCTACCTCCTCTTACCAAAATTCACACCTCGTTGGAGATAACTCCTCCCATACAATGGAATTTCATTCCAACCCCCTTTATCGTGACCTCCATCTCCCGAAAGTGGATGTGAATAAATTTGATGGCTCAGATCCCACAAGTTGGGTCACTCAAATGGAACATCATTTCTCCTTGCATGGTATTACTAATGATTTGGCCAAACTTCCTATCAATGTCCTTTATTTAGATCCTGGACATTGGCAATGGTGGCAATGACGTAAAAATTCACACAAAGGGTATGTTTCTTGGACATGGCTTGTTGCATATCTTTATGAATTCTTTGACACTGACACACATCATTTAGGTCATTTAACCAAAATGAAGCATTCTGGCATAGTGGAAGACTATATCACCTCCTTTGAGAAATTGGCTTTTGAAACATATGGCATATCAGACGTCTTCTTCTGGGAAGGCTTTATTAGTGGCCTGAAGGATGACATCCTATCCCATGTCCTAATAGCTCACCCCCAGACTTGGTTGGAAGATACAAAGTGTGCTAAGGAAGAACAACAAGTAGTCTCTTCCCAAAATAGAAAAACCTCCTTTATTCCTTTCCCTAGACCCACCAATCCTTCCCCTCCTTCCACTCCTCTCAAGATCCATAAATTAATCAGGGCAGAAATGGTTGAATGCCAACTTAAGGGTCTTTATTATAATTGCGATGACAAATATTTTTTGGGGGACAAGTGTAAGGAACATAGTCTTTGTATGGCCATTTCTAAGTATGTTTGATGAAGATGTCTATGTTCCCCATGCTGAAGAGATACCCCAAGTAGATTATCATACCCTACCCTCTGATCCACCAAAAGTTGAATTGCTTATCTCGATGAATTCCCTCACTAGTTTTTCTACTCCCCAAACCCTCAAGTTAATTGGATACATTAATCATAAGAAAGTCATTATCCTAGTCAAAAGTGGAAACACCCATAATTGTATCCATCCCTGCATTGCTCAAGAGACCATGTGTTAAATCTATGCAGTGAACAATTTTCAAATCATGATTGCAAATGGTGGTTCCATGAAATGTAGGGTGAATTATGAAAATGTGTGCCTACAAATTGGTTAGTACCACATGAAATCTCATATGTTTTCTATCAACATGGGTGGTTGCAACATTATGCTCGATGTTGAACGGTTACGAACACTCAGGCCCATCACCATGGATTTTAAGGACTTAACCATGCAATTCCAACATGAGGGACAAAAATATAAGTTCCAAGGCATCACACTAGGCTCCCCTAAGATCATTAGTTCCCACCGAATGGAAAATCTACTCAAAAAAGGTCATCCAACATTATTTCCCAACTCCATTCCATTCAAGTAGTTGAGACACCCTCTTTGCATCCCGACCTCCAATCTCTAATTTCCCAACACCAATATTTGTTTAACACTCCCCAAAGAATTCCCCCTTCCCATGAGACCCATGATCATTCCATTCCCCTAGTCCCTAGCATTCTTCCTCCCAATGTTCGCCCTTATCTTCATACCTTTGCCCAGAAAAATGAAATTGAGAAAATTGTTCAGGAATTTCTAGAAGCGGGTGTTATTCGTCCTAGTACCAACCCTTATTCTTCTCATGTAGTCATGGTACTTGTTGGCCCTCGACCAAGTTTTGAGGAAACATTGGTTGTGTTTTTGGGACTTCGATAGGTTGGTCAAAGATGGAGTGCCTAGGTGAAGATGAGATCATGCGATCTCACTTGTTTTGCGGGATTTTTGGGATTTTTAAAGTTTATGTAATGGGTATGGGATGTCACCCCATGGGTTTACCCATGCTTAAGCCTTTTTGTAATGTATAAATGGATAGATAAGCGATGTAAGTTAAGGTGTTAACCTGTCTAAGTTGGCTTCGTGCAAGAATATGTAAAGGTTGCTAAGTGAAAAGAGCATTTGTTGGCTTATGTGCATACTATGTGTTGATACTTGTAGAGATAAGTGCAAGTGATTGTAAGAGGCTTTGTGCAGACAGACTGTGTAAGGCTTTGTGCTATCAAGGAGTTGGCTCTGTGCCTTGACCTGATTTTGGGGAAGGTGGATCTAGTGCGTTGTGCGCAGATCATTTGTCCAGTGCGAAGCTGAGATCTGTGGCTTTTTGCACAAGATCCAACGAATGTAAGGAGATCGAAGACTAATAAAGAAGAATAAGAAGAGTTGGTGGACGTATCCCCACACTGGGGTGAACCACGTATATCTTGCGTTGATGTGCTTTGTGCGATGTTGACGATGTTGTTATATGCTTATTTTCTTAGTGTTGTTGTTATAACATATAATGAATGCATTTGATGTTGTTGCTTAGTGCTTAATGATGTGAATGAATGTTAGATCTGAGTTGATGCTATGTGCTAAATGATTGGATGTGCTTAATCTTGATTACTACTGTGCTAATCTGTAATAAGGGTTTAACCTGCGATGTGGATAAAGTTCAAGAACTAATGCATGTTATTGGCCAAGTGCTTTGTCAAGAGTTGTAATCACAGATCTGTGTCCCAGTTCGTTTGTAGACACTTGAGTCCTGCAACCCCCCCTGCCTCTACCTAGGGTGAGACTTCATCTGCTTCACAAGTGTTGTCGAAAGGGCTGGTAATTAGGGTTTTTTTGGTGCGTTGTTGAAGCGTTGAACCCTGGGTCTGCCCCTGTGCCAATAGGCCCCCAACACTCACCTGTGACTTGTCCCGAGTCACTCAGATCTAGGCAACACTACTTCGAAGGCCTCGAGCTTATCTTGAGCTGCCTCGACTTGCTGCTTCGATAGAGCCTCCTACTCGACGAACTCCTGAATTACTTTCTCGGTGACAGGCCCTTCCAAGCATTGTTCCACTGTTGTAACTACTTGTTCCAACTGTGATCCTTGTCCTTTAATATCTTCAAAAATCGTTCAGGCTTCATCGTGCACTAAATGGAGCCTCTGTGTAACCTCCATAACTTTGCTCTGGATGGAAATGACCTACTACTGGACTGTGTGGTGTTCCTATGATCTTTTCATCTTCTTGACTACAGTAAGCAGCTTCATCTATGTTTACACGGTGGACGCCTGCTGCTTCGCCTCCTGGATTTGTGCTTCCAATTTGCTCAGCTCCGAATCTTCTGTAAGGCGCTCAGGTCTGCGCACTTCTATCATTCAATTTCTTATACTCTGAGGCAAGTGCCCTGATTCTTTCTTCTTTATTCTTAACAGCTTCTTCCCTATGATCGCGCACTTCTTGCAGAGTGCTAGGTACTGCTTGGAGTCATAACTCCATTATCCTTTCTTGAAGTTGTTGAATGGCTTCAACAAGCTTCCCTACTTGCATCTAGGTTGACTCCAGTTCCTCCTGTGCCAAGCCCAGCACAGAGCGAATTTCTCTAGTCACTGCCTCTTTGACATCAGTCTGCTCTACAAGCAACTGGTATTTTTCTTTTTGCATCCTCTCTTTATCTTCCTCGAACATCGCCCTAATTTCATCTTTATATTGCTACGCAACTCAAAGTTTCTTTAAGGCCTCCTCCTTTTCTTCCTTCAAGGCCTCTGTGGCCTGCTCCTTTTCTTCTTGGACTCGACGAAGTCGAGCCTCGGTTGCACTTGCTAGCCTTCGTAATTGGGTGGGCTCATCCCCCAATTCTACACTTTCTAATGAAGAAGGCACAATAGGCACGATGCGGCTCAAATGGATGGCTTGTTGTATGTCTCTGAGCTCCTTCTCTATTCTTTCTTACATTGTTTCTTGCTTCGCTTCATGTCTCTGTAGGATATCTTCTGAAGCGTCTTCTACGGCTGTGATGATGAGATCTACATCGTCCATTGTGAGCAAGTTCTTCGACTAAGGCTTGTTGGCTCGGGTATTCTTCCGTGTTGAGGCTTTCTACAGAGAAACCTTCCTTTTCTTCGATGTCTCGGCCTCTGTAAAGGGATCCTTTGGCGGAGTAACTTCTCCTTTTTATTTCTTGTCTCCTTCCCCTCCTTCCTCTTGGTTCACTTCTCCTCCTCCTCCTTCTGCAGATAAATCAGGCCTACTCTCTATTAGGCACTGTCCTTATCATCACTATCTATGTTCTGCACTTCCTCCTTTTCCTTTTTCTTATTTTTCTTTGCGCTGCTATGTCCATCATACTCAGTCCAAGTGGCCAAGGGACTTCCGATGATGTCATGTTTGGAGAGTTCTGCATCTTCGACTGATACAAGGAATTCGACTGACCATTCTTTGGTTATATCCTCCATATCTTTGTCATTCAGCTTATAATAAGATTGCAAATCCTCCTTACTTTCATCCTTGTGCGCAATGATGTAGGTGAAGTGTCGGTATGCGCGAAACTTCGCTAACGACCTGTATTGATGCAAAGTATTCAGGGTCATCCATGGGAATGATTCAATGACACGCTTCAGTTGTAGGTTGTAAGCATGGAACACTGCATTCAATTGCCACTGCTTCGGCATATCACTCGTGTACCAAAAGGTGGAGAACCTTGCGGCCAACAGTTCTGATGGCTCGACTTCTAGGAAGGTTGCTCCTTCCGGCATTTTCCAAGCAACAAATGCGATCAATACCAATATCCAACTAAAGTGAAACTCATACCCTTTATCTTGCACTTCGTGACAGTCCTTTTCCAACTCGTTGACGAGGTAACTCGCCCAGTTCATCTGCATTCCTTCGACACACTTCCCTACGAATTCCACTACGAACCATGTGACTTGTGTCGGTCGGTTCTTTCTGATGATCTTGCCAACGATCAATTGGAAATCAAGGCGCACTACGCCATCCTGGATGGAGGCTACCTTGTATCCTCTCTTTCCCTTCTCTACATCGCCATAGTCTTGTTTTATACGTTGGGCCAAGGAGTGATCTGCAGCCTTCCCTGGGTATAACTGTTGAGGGTCTGGTCCCTGCATGCTTATTCCTGTAATGCAATGGATCAGCGTTGAATCCACAGTGATGCGCCTATCAATCCATAGATACCCTCCATGGTAGCACGACAGGAGGATTTTAACACAAGCATTAACCTCCCGATGTCGGTCGAAGTGGGGTATCTTCATTACGTTCAGGATCGTGGATCGAGCGAGCTCCTTAATCCATGGTTGGGAGACTATCTTGGGCTTCTTCCCAGTCATCTTCATCAAATACCTATGTGGCTCAAGCATCGCATATTTCTTCCTGTCTTCGAGGTTGAAGTCGTTGTTCTTCAAAGCTGGGATGTGTCCTAACTGGGGTCCAACTGCGTGTATCCCCTTCGGGAGGTACGCAGTGATCAGCGTGTACTCGAAATCATGCGGGATGTTGTCACGGTTAACCGCGCCAGCGAGAGGCAGGATGTACTCCAGCAAGACCGATGGGATCTGCTTCGTGTTAGCTAGATCATCGCAGTGTTTTTTTCGCTTCTCAGCAATGCGGCCGGAACGTCGTCCAGTCGATGGGGATGCTTGCAATCTGCCAGTCGATGATGCCTATATTCCTACAGACATGACTTTCTCATTCATGAGGTCTACAAGGATACCCTCCACATACTTCTCTACTACGCTACGCTCGCCCAAAATTCACACTTTGTAATAAAATAAATCGGGTAGGCGAAGCAAGGTAATCAATTGAATGGCGAGGTCTAGACAACACAACGCGATATGCAATCAATTCTCTATTAGCTTGGATATCTTGGTTTGCAAAAAGTGGTCATGGTGCAGCGTCCAATGAGTTAAATAGGCAAGCATCGTAACGAATCCCTCCAACGGGTAGGAATATGTCCATCAATGCGCATCCATCCGTTATGGCGCGGTCTCAACGGTCCAACGATGATCTTTCCGTCAATAACTGTGTTTCTAGACATTCTGGAGTGTCGTTCTAACAGTCGGGGTGCCTCCAACGACCGTATTTCTTCACCATGGTGAAGTATCATTATGCGTTGTTCTGCTATTCCGGCGAGGTTCAACTTCTGTAGATCTATCTCCTACGAAGTCTTCTCTGGAACTTCCCGTATTTTTTCTAACTTTGTTTTCTTCTTACTGATCTTTCTTGCCTTCTTTCTTGTGATCTAAGTCTCTGGGTTCTTCTTTCCATTCTTATTCTTACTTTCTCTTAGCCTAGTAGCTTCGTACTTCTTATGTTCGTCCAAAGGGTGCAAAGGTAGTACTTCTTTTCTTATTAACTCTATGGTAGGTACTTTTATTTCTTGCATGTACAGGTCCTTCAAACCTTCATGTGTTCTTTCAACTTCGACAACTACTTCTCTTACCCTCTATTTCTTCGAATTATCCTCTTTTTCTTCTATTAGGTGCTCTATTTTTCTAGCTATGAAGTTCCTTGATTCTTTCGTTTTCTGTTTTGTAGATTCCTCCTCTGCTTTCCTTCTGATCTGGTCCTTTTCAATCCAAGTATTTCCAAACAAAAGTGAAAAGGGGGCGTTTCTCTCAACTAACTTAATGACTTCAAATTCTTCTTTAGTCGATGTTCCATGGGAAATCATAGGTACATTAGTAACTCTTCCACATAAGGTTATCATCTTCCCTTTAAACAAACTTATCCTTCCCAATGAAGGTATCATAGTAGGCTTTCCCAAAATTTCCCAAGTGCTTTTTGGCATAACATTCACATGTGTTTCTTCATCCAAGACACAGTCTATGTCAAAGTCTCTTATTCTTGTTTCTATGCACTGCTTTTATTTCAAAATCTCTGGTAAACTGACATCTCTATGATCATTCAATGTTTCTTTCAACTGTAATAACATAGTCTCTAATTCTTTCTGGTTCCCTAACATATCCTTAGCCTCTTGAATTTCTTTATAGTTTTCTTGTCTCAGGTTCATCTTTTCAACTTTAGCAATCATTCTTGGGCACTCCTTAACCTCATGACCAATAGATTTACAACAAAGACAAATAGGACCTATACCAGGGCATTCCCTAGCAAGATGTCCCAATCTTCTACAATTATAACCCAGTGTCAATCCTCTCTTTCTTTTAAACGATCCCCAGCCTCTCATGTACTACGCACTGGGATCATTATGTTGGACCTGCAATCTGCAAAAATTCTTTCTAGGTTCCTGCATCCACTTGTTAGTCCAAAAATTCTTTCCATGCATATGAATAACATATCTTTCACTATCTCTATCAATTTTATTCAGATCCCTTCTTTCTTCTAACTGTGCCCTAGTTTTCAGACTAGGATAAAATCTATCAAACATACCTAGATTCATACTTTCGAAGAAAAATTTTCCACTTATCTTACCTTTATCAGAGCACAAAGCTTTAAGATCTTACCTATTTTCTTCAGATCGGGTTTCTTTCTTAGCACAGAGCTCCACAAGTCAAGTAGAATAATGCGCACTACAACAACAGATCTACGCACATATATTTCTCTTTTCTTCAGTTCCCAACAATCACAGTTTATGTTCCCGGCAACAGAACCATTTGTTGGCACAAGGGCAGACCCAAGGTTCAACGCTTCAAAAACACACCAACAAAACCCTAACTATCAGCCCTTTCAACAACACCTGCGAAGGAGATGAAGTCTCACCCGAGGTAGAGGCAGGGGGGGTTGCAGGACTCATGTGTCTACAACCAAGTTGGGACACAGATCTATGATTACAAAACTTGACAGATCACTTAGCTAATAACATGCATTAGTTCTTGAACTTTATCCACATCACAGGTTAAACCCTTGTTACAGATTAGTGCAGTAGTAATCAAGATTAATCACATCCAGTCATTTAGCACATAGCATCAACTCAGATCTAACATTCATTCACATCATTAAGCACTAAGCAACAACATCAGATGCATTCATTATATGTTTGAACAACAACACTAATCAAATAAGCATATAACAACATCAACAACATCGCACAAGTAAAATCAACATAGGATATACGTGGTTCTCCCCAGTGTGGGGCTACGTCCACCAACTCTTCTTCTTCTTCTTCTTTATTAGCCTTCGATCTCCTTACATTCGTCGACTCCTGTGCACAAAGCCATAGAGCTCAGCTTCGCACTAGAAAGGTGATCTGCGCACAATGCACTAGATCCACCTTCCCCAAAATCAGGTCAAGGCACAGAGCCAACTCCTTGATAACACAAATCCTTACATAGTCTATATGCACAAAGCCTCTTACAATCACTTGCACTTAGCTATGCAATTCTCAACACACAGTACGCACATAAGCCAACGATTTCTCTTCGCACTTAGCAACCTTTACATATTCTTGCACAAAGCCAACTTAGATAGGTTAGCACCTTAACTTACATCACTTAGCTATCTATTTATACATTACAAAAAGGCCTAAGCATGGGTAAACCCATGGGATAACATCCCATACCCGTTACATAAAAGCCCAAAAATCCCGCAAAACAAGTGAGATTCTGTGATCTCAGCTTTGCCTGGGTGCTCCATCTTTGACCAGCCTATCGAAGTCCCAAAAACAAAACCAATGTTTCCTCAAAACTTGGTCGAGAGACAACACTACTCAAGAAAGAAGGCACTTGGCACATGTGTCTTGATTTTTGTGCCCTCAACAAAATCACAATCAAAGACAAATTTCTTATTCCTATCATTGATGACCTTTTGGATGAATTGAGTGGTTTTTAGTACTTTACCAAACTTGATCTTCCTTCTAGCTACCACCAAATATGTATGAAAGAGGAAAATATTCCCAAGTCTGTATTTCAAACTCATGAGGATCGCTATGAGTTTTTGGTCATGCCCTTTGGCCTATGTAATGCACCCTCCACTTTTCAAATTCTCACGAATCATGTCTTCCATCCTTTCCTCCATAATTTTGTCTTAGTTTTCTTTGATGATATCCTCATCTATAGTAAACCTTGGCAAGCCCATCTCTCCCATGTGGATCAATTCCTACACTTACTTTCTAAGAACCAACTTTTTCTCAAACACTCTAAATGTACTTTTGGATCCTCTAAAGTAGAGTACCTAGGTCATTTTTCAGCAAGGATGGTGTACATGTGGATCCTAAGTAAATTGAAGCTAAGAAATATTGGCCTCGCCCTAAAAATCTTAAAATTTTGTGTCATTTCTTGGGTTTAACAGACTATTATCATAACTTTGTTCATAACTATTGTGAAATTGCAACTCCTCTCACTGCTCTTCTTAAAAAGAATGTGTAGTGTCCCCAAGGTCGAGCCCTGTTGTAAACCATGTTTTGAAAAGAATTGTAATTATGTTTTATAGGCTGGTGAGCCAAGTTCTTATAAGCTGGAGGCTTATGTGTTTGTTAGGCTAGGGAGCCTAAGTGTTGAAGGCCAAGAGCCTGCTGTTGTATATGTAATCATGCAAAACAATTAATAAATATAAACACCGCCATGTGCAGACCGACCACGATGAATGAGTGAAGGGGGACTAAGCATCCATAGAGGGAGCAAGGAATTAGGGGTTGAAGGTGGAAAAGGGGATAAGTGTTCAGCCTAGGGGGGCTTAAGCCTTGGGAATAATATTTTAATATTATTCCAAAAGATATGTGCATTATATGTTTTAACCTAATTCTTTTTTGGAAGGACATGTGGTTTTCCAAATGGTGGGAGGCACGCACGTTGAAGGAACGCATGCAGTCGCATGGGTGAAAAGTGTCAACCCTGGCACATGCAATAAAAGGCCGAGATGATCCGTGTTGGGGGTTCCTCCTCCATTCGACTCACGAACTGCCAGAAGGGAATAGGTCTGACTCCTGCAGAAAAACCCTCGTACATCCTCTGAACCGAAAGACGTGTATTGGTGTTGGTTCCAGGATAGTCGGTACATCCCCTGTCTGAACAGTCTAAACCTGCGTTGACCCTTGCGTGGATTTTTTGTCACGCATCCCCGACAATGAGAGGGTGAGTCTATCCTGGGGGGGACCTGCCATTCTACCGGAAGGGGGGAGGGAGTCTCTGAAAATCCCTGCGGAAATTGCTTCTCAGGCAATTCTGAAAATTAACACAGTGAGACCTGGCTGCCATTGCTGAGCTTGTTCTGAGAGGTCTGAGTCTGTATTCCCGGTTGGCTGTGGAGGTCATGTAGAGATGGATTGTGCATGAATTGTTGTCCAGTGCAGGTGGTAATTGATCCTGTGTGTGATCTCTCTCTAGGTGAGGGAGGTGGATGTTGTAGGAAGAGGTTTCTTCCAGAGAGTGTCCAGCACCAACTTCAGGCTCTGAGACTTCCTGATCCGGCCTGTTGTCGAGGCCCAGAGAGGGAGGTTAGCACCGATGGAATGTGCTTGTGAAGGTGTATACTCCCAGGCGGAACATGTATGTGGGGAATGAGAGTCTGGTAGTAGTGGGCGTAAGATGGCATCCTGAGAAGAATCCTTCCAGATTCTAAGTGTTGTTTTCCCTGTAACCTCAGCCTAGCTAGGATTCCTTGCCTTGGGGTGGAGCTTAGTCCCATCTCGGGGGTGATCCACTGCTGAGTTGATGAGCAGTCTGGTCTAAGGCTGGGAGGTTCGTGGAAGGCCTGCACTTGGTTGGTGGAATCTACCATTGATAAAGATAAGTATCAGATGACGTTTTAAATATGTTTTGTATCTCTGTGTAATATAATGATCATGCATTATGTTGTGCATTTGGATTAATGTATTTTCCATGGATTATTTATGTTAAAATGACTCTTATGCTTACTCTGAGCTTAAATGTTTCATTGCTTAAATGCGTGCGATTAACTATGAATGAGAATGTGTTTTTCCGCGTAGTAACACCTACACAGTAGCCAAGGTGCGCTACAGTTATTATGGATTATCTACCAAGCAGTCTTATAGTAACCCTGGGTAGGTGAAAAATAAGTGAAGGGGGTGTTACAGTTTGGTATCAGAGCGTGAGTAAGCCCAGAGTTTCGAAATGGGTGCGTTACAAATTGGTATCAGAGCCAAGGTTTCGACACTGAGCCTAGATGGGCCAGTGGAGCGGTCTTTGGACCGAGAATGCGAAGGGAAATTGGGTCTGGAGAACCAATTTCGGAC
>ML780162.1:242660-257109 GCA_009831015.1 Picea engelmannii | reverse complement strand
TTCTCCATGACAAGAAGGCTTAGTATCAATGATGTGGCTCATGGCTGAAACATAGTTCGAAAATCTATGTGGTCTCTTTCTCTCTCGAAATGTACCACGAGAAGTTGCATGTCCCTATGCCTCCTGCAGAGTCTATCGAGCCCAAGAATACCTCTTATGTCCTACTGCAATATCTCTAGGAACATCAACTAGAGCTACGAGATCAACTGGATCAATAATTGTCTCCCTATGAACTGTTGAAGGGGGAGAAGGTAATGTCTCTTCCTTCTTCTCAAATAGTTTGACTCCCTCTAAGCCAAGTGACTCCCTCTGAAGTTGGAAGGATAAACATATGTCCTGGAGGAAATTTCGACATCATCCTTTTCTTGTGTTTCTACCCTGGAGATATCCCATGTCTTCTTAGGTCCTCTACTTCCTCTATAGTACTTTGATGGCTTCTTGTACTAGGATAATAACCAAGATGACCTCCCATATGGATAAAAATTAAAATGTCCTCCTGTACTAGGATAATAACCAACCAAAAATAATTTGGACTCCCATACCATGGATAATGGTACAATTCATGAGGGCTCCCATACCAAGGATAATACCCTTCATTATCAAAATGCAAGCAACTATAGAGTAATGATGAAATCAAATAAGGAATTTAGTACAAAACTTACCTTCGTCTACAATCATGCTCAATATTGTTTTTGGTCCTCCTGAGAAAGTTGAGATATGAAAAAGAATTCCTCATATTTTATGTCTTCATCTCTCTGATGTGGTTCTGAATCAACATCTACAGTGGATGCATGTTGTCTTCATTTCTTCTTGGTAGGAAAATTTCTCGCAATGTGTCCATACTTTTCACATCTGAAACATTGAATCTTTGAATTGTCTTTTCTATGTTCATGACCTGAAGCTGTTGAAGTTTTCTTGTCTTTGAATGCTTTGCTGAAATATCTTCTATTCCTTTTGCCTCTCTTTGCATGAGAAGCAAGAGCTTGATTTTCATCATGATGGGAGTCTTGCACTCCTTTGGCTATAAGTATGGTTTCCTCCTAAGTGCAGTCTGTCCATAGACGATCAAACTCAAGTAAATTTGTTCTTCCATTGATACTTTGAAGGTATGGTTCCCAATGTCTTGGAAGAGAATTGAGAGTAATCATGACAAGTTCTCTGTCTATTATGGTTTCTCCAATGGCACCTGGATGATCTCTGAGATCTTCATGAATAAAGTGGCAATGGTGTCAACTTTTGTCATCTTGATATTTTGAAGTTGGTGCTTCAATGTAAGAGATTTGTTTGTGTTGTTTCTCTCAAACATCTTATTTAATGCATCATACATCTCATAAGTTGTCTTTAGGGTAGAGATGCGAGGTAGTAGATGATATCTCACTGAATAGATGATTATCTTCCTTGCTTTGACATTGTCTACCTTCCAATCAACCTTCTCTTCATTGGTAGTTGTTGTTGGTAGAGTCTTTTCAATCAAAATCATTAGGTCATCCTCTTCTAGAGTGATTTGTAGTCTTGATTTCCAAGAGGTGAAGTTGCTTGATCCACCAAGCCTATCTTCCACCAAAGTTCCATTCCTCATGGATTGCATATTCTTCAAAAACCCTAACAGCTAGGCTAGGCTAGAAACCCTAGGTTTCATTGGACTTATGAGTTCCAAAAATAAGCCTTGGAAAGTCAGAAGAACCCTGGTGTGCTGCAAAAATCCTTAAATGAACTACAGAAAACCTAGAAACCCTAGGGGCCAAAAATCAAAATTTCTTTGATTTGCAATCTGAGAGTTTCACGAGGTGCGTTGAAGGAGGTCGTACTTTCCTATGGAAAAATTAGGCCCAACGTTCAAGTGGAAGGTGTTGAAACTAGCTTGGCAATGGATGGGGTCGTTTTTACAGTTGCAACAAGAGGGTGATGACTGTCTCTTTAATGGCTTGTGCAATGGCTCTTTAGGAAATCTGCTCTAATACCATGTTGAATTTTAATGCTTAGCTCAAGCACATGTAGTTTATTTCAATTTAGCATGAACTTGAACCATAAACAATGCATCAATATAATATACAATAGTTGCAGTAACTAAGATCACGAGAAGAATAAAAATGCATAAAAACACAAGAATTTATCCTGGGAAAACCCTTCTCAATCAAGGGAAAAACCCACCAATCCTTTGCTATAGAGTCAAGATAAGATCACCCTTACACCAAAAACCCTACTGCACACAAGAGGGTGCTCTATGACCTAGAAAATTTGTGCATAAGAGAAGTGTGCACTTCAGCCGTGCAAGTAGCTTGAGAGAATGTTACAATGAAGTGTGAGAGGGTGATCCACAATGGGGATTTACTCTCTTATTTATACAAGACTTAACACGACAATAGGTGTGCCTATTGGAACAATAGGGTCGACTTTTATAACTCAATAATATAATTAATCTTTACACAAATATTAATTATCTTTACATGGTGAGGTTGACCTGTACCCTTTACACAATTAGGGTTACACAATAAATCTTACACTTAGACAATATAGTAAGGGATCCACGCATCCTTTAGTGATCATCCACTAGGGACACGTCCACTTATTCTCAGCCACAAGGATGTCACTCTCAATAGATCAACTCAACTAAGTCCATAGGAGTACCATCTAGAGAGCAATCTCAAGTCGACTCAACTAAGCCCATAGGAGTCTGACAGGAGACCATCTCAAGTCATCTCAACCCAGTCCAGAGGAGCATGAAAAGAGACCACACATCATATCAACTCGGTCCAGAGGAGTATGACACACCTATCACATGGGCTCTCTCACATATCGTCTCAACTCATTCCAGAGGAGAACGACCTAGAGGATGTCTCATTAAGATGCAATCAACAACACAAGTGAGGTATTTTTCCCCGTCTAGACCTCCATAGGGGTCGTTTCCACAAGAGCTAGTGTAGGAGACCCATTGATAATATAATGTGTAGTAACAACTATTTATTCCTATAACTTATGCTCTAAACCAACTCCACTAGGCATGCTCCTATCCCTCTCCATCAATTTCATGTTCATGCATTCTAGAATATTCTATTGAAAGGCATATGGATTTGTCTTATGTACTTCTATGTTTTTCTCCTTACATGACATTTAAAACTTCGTAGAATAAAACTCACCTCCATTATCATCCCTCAACACCTTAATCTTCCTACCAGTATGATTTTCCAAGAGGACTTTGAACTCTTTAAACTAACTAAAGACCTCAAATTTACCTCTGAGAAAATATACCCAAGGCCTTCTATAACAATCATCAATGAACGATGCATAATACAAATATTTAGAAATCAAAGGGAGTTTAATATTACCAAATGCATCATAATGATTCAATTCCAACAACACAAAAGATTAGTGAGAACTAAAATAAAATTGAACACGGTTATGTCTTATGTATATGCGACGTTCATAGAAATCAAATTCAAGAGTATAATCAATGAACCCTTCAACAAGATTTTTCTTTTTCAAGGCTCGTAATACCTTATCACCTATATGGCCCAATATTTTATTCCATTAGAGAAATTTTTAGGTCTAAAAGGGGCCTCCTAAGGAAAATAAAAGTTAAATAATGAAATAAGAGTTATGAATCTTCAAAGGGAAAGAAACAAAACTACTTTTTTATTATCATATTTTCGACTTATCTATGTTAAGTCCTAGACAAAGCCTCATACAAATCCCATGTTATGTATAAAACCCCTTATTAATCCTCATATTGTATTATTACATTTCTTGTGTTATATTTGTATGTAGGCTTTGAACCCCTTCATCGCACCCTTTCATTATAATTGTACCATTTGTCTCCTATATATATATATATATATATATATATATATATATATATATATATATATATATATATATATATATATATACCAAGGAGACCTAGTCTTAGGATCATCTTATCTCAGCTCATATTATATTTTGAATTGGATATATTGTAAAAGGATGTTTCTCCCTCGAAGTGTACTGTAATTGATTGATGTTTTATCATTTTTAAGGTGTTGGATCATAACATTTGGTATGAGAGCATTGATCCTAGGGTTTTTCTTCTCCAATCTAGTCATCTTAGATTTTTTTCCATAACTTTTTTTCTTGGATGATTCATACTATGAAACTTTGAGGTTATTTAGAATACATATCAAGGTATCTACGGTAAAAAATTTAGCTTATGGGTCATTATACTTTAGGATATAATCCCTGTGCAAGATAGGGTTTTGACTAGTCATATTACTAGTCTCAAACAGGTGTTCTGGGTAAAATTGTCATATCTTCTTCACAGAGGATCCAAATTGAGTGAGACTAGTTTTATTTGAAATAGGATAGTATGTAGTATTTTTGGTACAAGTTTTAGAATCATATATCAAATATTGGGCACTTGTAGTTCTGGTCAAGTTAGCTCTCCCAGAAAGGAAAAAAATCAACAAGGTTTGGGAAGGTTACCCTAACTTCCACTTGGCATATCAGAGTACTACAGGCCAAAATTTCAGACTTGGAAGGGACAAAATTTCATAAACACGCAAGAATGAAGGTCTTCCAGGAGAATAGACTCCAAATTAAGAGTTTTAAAGGTACGTAACTTGCAATTGGCATAACTTTTTATTGGAAGATCTATGTTTGGTGATTCTAAATTTGTGATAAAGAGGAAAAAGAGGAGTATTATTAATTGTATTATACATGGGTCCAAAAATATGTCGACACCAATTAAACCTCCTGAATTCTCATCTATAACTCAAGAACAAAATGAGGACATACATAATAGGCTATCTAAATTGTAGGAACAACTTAATGATTGGAGTGTTAATTCAATAATAAGGGATGATTTGGTAAACTCACAAAGAAAATTTCAAGAAATGGATGAGAATAAGAATGAGATGAAAATAACTTTGGATGGCATGAAAAATAAGATGGATGAAAATAAAGTAGAAATATAAAAATCCATGGAGGAATTACGAAATTCCTTGTCTTCCATGATCTCTCGGGCTCTATATTAGAGACCCCCTAAAGGAGATATCAAAATGCAAGGAACTCATGAAAACAAGGGTAGTATTTGGGTTGAACAATATGTTGATAATAAGAAATTTCCTGAAGGAAATTTCAAAGTGCAAGGAACTCATGAAAATAAGGGTAGTATTCAGGTTGAACAACTTACCGATAATAAGCAATTTTCTAGTGGATTTAACTCTAATAGTGGAGTTAATTATGGTGGTGGTCCTAAATTCAACCTTCCCAAGATTGAATTAAATAAGTTTTATGGAACAAAGGTATTTACCTGGGTGAACCAAATAGGGCAATATTTTGAACTACATAATATTATGGATGATAAGAAAATGATTCACATAGAAACTTTGAACTTTGAGATAAAACCATATCAATTATAACAATGGATAGTGAAAAGGAAGCACCCTTTTTATCATTATACTTGGGGTTTATTTACAAGAGACTTAGAAGCACAATATGGGAAATTTTGGGAACATGACTACTTTAATAAATTGACAAGAATCAAGCACTTAGGTGATAGTGAATATTATAATTCATAATTCAAGGTATTGGACACAAGGGTGGATGACATAATTGATGAACAATTGTTGTAAGCTTACATGGGTGGATTAAAAGAGGACATTAAACATGAGAGTTTTTTAAGACACCCTACAAATATTATGGAACCTATTCAATCCACTCGACATATTCAAGCCAAGAATAAGGCTACACACAATTCTAACATTAGAGAACACACAGGAAGAAGAGATAGTTTTGGGGTTCATAAGACAAGCGCACTTCAACCGACAAGGTTGACACCTCAACAAATGGATGAAATAAGAGAAAAGGGACTATGTTTCAACTGTGACGACAAGTACAGTAAGGGGAATAAATGTGGTGAGAAGAAAGTATTCTACATAGAAAATGAAGAATAAGAAGACCAAGAATTATAACCATCACAATATCTAGATCTAGAAGAGACTACTCCAACGATATATTGTCATTCATTGGCTAGCATCAGTACTCCAAAACCCTAAATATGGAAGAATATATCAAAAATAAAAAGGTAACAGTGTTCGTTGATTCTGGTAGTACCCATAACTTCATCAATTACAAATTAGCAAAAGATCTCAATTGATTTGTATATCCAACACCATAGTTTCAAGTAATGATTTCATATGGAGGTACCATATATTGTTCTAGGAAGTGCCATAGTATTAAGCTCAATATGGGAGAGTATGTATTGGATAGTCCCATGATTTTCATCACAATGGGTGGTGTTGATGTTGTATTAGGGTTCCAATGGTTACAATCATTGGGAACATTGGCCCTTGATTTTCAATATCTTTTCGTGAGATTTTTCTTGGAAGGAAAGGAAATTGAGCTTAGAAGTATCCAAAGTAAACCCTCTAAAGTGATAATCTCTAACAACATGAAAAAATGACTCAAAAAAGGACACCATGATATAATTGCACAATTGAGCTCAATAGATGTTCAAACATCTATATCATCTGCTCCAATGGATCTCCAAAAATTTATCAACAATCATTTCAAGGTATTTGGAAAGATGTCTAAGGATCTTCCACCTACTCAGGATCATGCCCATTCTATTCATCCATGATAAGGAAGTGCACATCCAGTCTTCTATGTTTGTTTCTTAAAGAAGATAGCCAATGACAAGATCTCAATGAAAACTATTTTGTCTTAGATGAATGAAGAAGGGAAAATCATACTATATCCCAAAAAAATACTTGAAATAAGGATTAAGAAACTACAAAATCGAGCAATTACTGAGTACCTCAGCAAATGGAAGAACCTACCAGTGGAATAGGTGACATGGGAAGATGATTTCCTCATGCATACACACATGTGGTTGTCAAGTGTTAAGTAAAACACTTGTTTGAAGAGGAGGGTAATGTTAATCCCTATACAGAGCCCCATACAAAGCCCATGTTATGTATAAAAACCCTTATTAAGCCCCTTATTGAATTATTACATTTCTTTTGTTATATTTGTATGTAGGATCTAATCCCCTTCATCACACCCTTTCATTATAATTGTATCCTTTGTCTCCTATACACACACACCAAGGAGACCTAGTCTTAGGATCATGTTATCTCATCTCATATTGTATTCTGAATGGGATATATTGCAAAAGGAGGTTTCCCCCTAGAAGTGGATTGTAATTGATTGATTTTTTTATCATTTTTAAGGTGTTGGATCATAACAATATCCTTATATATTTACTCAAATTTCAAGTTTAGGCACTTGTCGGATGCTAAATTAAATTCTACATCCAACGTGTAGCCACTCTACATACTTTTAACAGACCCATAGTGAGATAAACTAGAAATACATGGGAAAAAAATTGGGCTTCTTGCATCCAAAGAGTGCCTACACTTGAAATTTGAGTAAAGTTATAAGGAGATAAGGAGAAAATATAATAAAAAAAAAATAGTTTTCTTTCTTTCCCTCCAAAACTATTTACCCTTACGGTTTACATCATCATCTTGAATCATATAGGTTATTTTAAAGTTGATGTTGATAGAACATTTTTTGTTTTGAGACCCATTTTTTACCTCAAAATTTCCCTATTGCATAGCATTATCTTCTCTACATGTAACTTGATTTATGAAGCAATAGTTTGTTAAGATACCTAGAAATCATGATCATCAAAAGTAGATACAACAATCATCTGTGTTGGTAATTCTAGTTGTCAAGGTGTAGATACTATGGATCTCTTCAATACAAGAACTGAAGAGTTGTCACACTAAATGATGCATGCATCAAGCTAAAATAGAGTTCCCACACGAACACCCTTGATGAGCACCATAGTGTCTCACACCATCTTACACCCTCTGTTAGAGAAAATAACCTCCACACACACATAATTAATATTTCCTATTGATAATAGGCTCCATGCCAAACCCAAAATGTGAAAAACTTCATTGATCTACTTCACTCTACCATCGGGGAATATGATAAAGAATTTACCACAACCAACAGTGTTGAGATAAGAATCTTCACCAAGGTATAAATTCCCACCATCATACTCCTCATACACTAAAAGCCACTCTCAATGGGAATTCATGTGGAAGGAAGCTCCAAAGTCTATCAACTAAGCACTTTGACATGCTTAGGTTGCCAAAACTGCAATAAAGGCATCTACACCACCTGTTACACATCAAAATTGCTAAGTATCACATTGTCCCTAAAGTGTCGCATCTTCCCTACAACTTTCGCAAGTGTCGCAAGTTGACCACTAGTGTCGTAAAAGTTGTTCGGACATAACGTCGTGATAACGACACTAAGGAAGCACTTATGACACCTCATATGACTGATTTGAAGAGCAAGAACTGATCCACTGGAATCACAGAACTCTTAACACCTGAAAGAAGCCCTGAAACAGTGGTTTGGGAGGGGAACGCTCCTCTAATACAGCTGG
The DNA here is from genome assembly GCA_009831015.1 of Picea engelmannii. Classification (NCBI taxonomy): domain Eukaryota; kingdom Viridiplantae; phylum Streptophyta; class Pinopsida; order Pinales; family Pinaceae; genus Picea; species Picea engelmannii. Next base: position 248,672 of record ML780162.1, on the reverse strand, counting down.
AGAAGCGCTGGCGCTCCTCTACCATGGTTCAGAAGCGTTATAACGCCTTTCAGCCCTTCTGGAGAAGCGTTTCTCACCTTAAGAGCGCTGGCACTTTACCAAAGCACATCAGGAGTGCTATAACGCTCTGATACCCCTTTTGGGGGAGCGCTCCCTATTCTGGGTCAATTGTTAGCCCGTTGAGTCGAATGAGGAGGAGAACATTCGAGATTAGAAGGAAGTTGTGCTCGAGTTCTTGGTTTCATCAAAGATCCCTGATCCAAGGAGATGGTTCCTAACTGGTTCTAAACATAACTCAAGAGGTTAGGCCTTTCCCAACCTATATAAACAGGCTCTATGATGGTGGAAAAGGGGGGAAGAACTGAACATATATAACTTATGATCTTGGAGGAAACTGACAGTCAGCCAAAGAGAAGTGATCAGTGAAGCTGCTGCCATCCAGGTTGTGGATATTTCAGGCAAGGGTTGGACGAAGAGGACTTGACGAAGCTGTCGCATTCACATCTATGATTGTAAGTACTGTTGTCGTCATTCTCATTAATATGACACGCTTGGCCTGTTTCTTTCTAGTTTGTGTCTGATGTTACATGAACTTATCATTCATTGATAGATCTATTTTCAAGCTAATGGCAATAGAGAAGTAAGTGGTCGTATCTTGTTTTGTCCACAAACCTCAGCGAGGAGCAAAAGAATTGGAGCGCAACTCGGAGCGTGCAGGGACAAACGACGACTAGAAGGTACTTCTGTTATTCTCCCTTCTCATGCATTGGGCTTAGATAGATTTGAAAGGAAGTCAGTGTCCATGATAAGCATTTTTCTATCTAGGGTTAAGGTCAAGCTCTAGAGGTCGATCTACTTGTCCGCAAGTAGATTTTCCTACAACAGAAACTGGCAACTCCACTGGGGAATTTGTTGTCATAAACCCTTCTAACGCTCCGGCTGGATCTCCTCAAAACCCTTTACCCAACGACCCTTTTTGGAATGAAAACATTGTTCGGAGTCCACCACGCTTGGTGCGAGATCTTTATGGAATGGGAGAAGGCGCTGACGTACCTTTCTCCTACACCGTACCCCCAAATCACTTCACCGGTACTACCACTTTTACGACCACACCAACCGTTGCTCCGAGCACACCACCCGTTGCTCCGAACATAACATCTGTTGGCCCAAGACCTACTATTCCCCTCCAGACAGCCCATTTGACAATCGTCCCGCAGATTCCGACCATTCCCGCCGGTAATGCGATAGTTAATCAAACACCGATTGGCACACCTGTAACACCAAGACGAAACCTCCCTTTTGGATTTAGGGCACTGAACGCATCTGCCACTACCACTGCCCAAACCACTGCTCAAATCATGTCGGGAAGTTCCATACCTATCCAACAACCTGGAGGGACTGTCCTTGGTAGTTCTAACCCAATCGGCAACATTGGTCAATCTTTTACGTCTGGCCCCCAAATCCCGGGAACTCTACCTCAAACTGGGGGGCATCCTCCCACCGGAGGACAAATTCCATTCGGGGGAAACCCTCATGCTGGGGGGAAACCTCAAGTTGGAGTCCACCATCAACCACAAGGACAAAATGTGTCTGTTGCACCCAATCCGTGGAGTGTCCCTTTTCAAGGAAATCCGCATGCCTCCACGACAGGACAAAACGTGTCTGTTGCACCCAATCCGTGGAGCGTCCCTTTTCAAGGAAATCCACATGCCTCCACATGATAAACCGTGCCTGCTACATCTAACCCTTGGAGCGTTCCTTTCTCAGGAAACCCACACTCCTCGGTAGGACAAAACTCGCAAACTCCGCAACAACCTCCTTATGGAAAAATGCCCAACCCAACCCATAACACTCAAAACCCATCCGGTTATCCTTCGCTCGTACATACTTCTCAGAACACTTCAAATCCTATATACCTTGGCCAAAACCAACCTCACATGAGAGGGCCCACGAGTTATAATTATCCACATAACCCAGTATTGGGCCCCACTGGTGTTCCTCTACCACACCAGCATTACCCACAGGTTAACCGACAACTACCTTTTCTAGCCACCCTGGACCTTCCAGATTTGTCCCGGTTAACGAATGATCCCATTCATCATTCTTCAGGTTAGCCAGCTATTCCAGCAAAGCTCCCTTCTGATATCCCAAAATTCGACGGAAAATCCGGAGAAGACCCGAACAACCACGTGATGACCTTCCATTTGTGGTGCTCATCCAACTCCCTTATGGACGACTCTATTCATTTACGTCTTTTCCAACGGACACTTACGGGTTCCGCAGCAAAATGGTACATTGAATTACCACGCGCATCTTTTTACGATTTCAACTCCCTCGCCATGTCCTTTCTCACACATTTCCAACTGCCCATCCGATACGAGACGGGTACTGAACTATTAACCTCTCTTCGTCAGACAACTTCTATACACATCTCCGATCATATCCATGAATGGAGAAGATGACGAAGGCTAATCAAAGCGGTCATCCCTGACCAATTATTAGCGGAATGGTTCACGAAATCATTACTACCCCAGATCGCTCGTGATGTTGCCATGGGTGGCGTGGTTACCGAGGAAGAGGCCATCGCCCGAGCTCAGTACTTAGACTTATTCTATTCGCAATCTGGTACTCTGTACGAGTTGATACCAAACACTACCCGTCCCAATAACGATCCATCCAAACCATCGATTGCTTCGCATGCGGATGGAGTTATTGGCTCCGTCAAAACCCAATCTAATACTCAGTCTACTGGCACAATCCAGCGGCCCGCTTCTGCAGCCGCTCCTAGTTCGACTACACCCTCTTCTACCCCCACCCAAACTGAAGTCTCTGATGTGAATGTGGTCCAATCAAACCCTTCACAGCAACCCGGGGGCAAGAAGAAAGCGAGAAACAAAACAAAGAAGAACAATAACAATGAACAACCCAAGACCCAACCACAAACCCCTGCTGCTGGAAAACAACCATAGCGAAAACTGAAATTCCCATGTCTCATTTGCGGTGACGATCACTACACTCGAGACTGCCCACATCGCGAAGAAGAGGCTAAAATTTTTAAGGGAAATTCACAACCCGCTGTGCTCACCCAGCCTTTTCCGCAGCAACAATCTTTGGTTTCACAAACCCCCACGCTGGGGGGCAGTTCCAACCAACCCCACGATGAAACATCGACAAGCGCACACATTTACATGTTTAACAGGGTTAATCTAACCACTCGTTCTATGACATACGACACACCAGTTAAACCCGATAAGCCGAAGACTGCTAACGGTTCTTCGCCAGATCCTTTACCATCTGCTGTCAATCCTCCGTCTGTTATCCCTCCATCCGGGCCACTTCAGATCAATAAACCTTCTTTTGACTCCATCTTACGCCCTCCTAAGAGCACCATCCGAAAATCCACTTTCAATCCTAACTCACGAGCCGCCCAAAACTACAATATTGTAGAAGATTTGGCCCAAGCTCCATGTGCCATGTCCGCATTGGAAGTGTTACAACACTGTCCTAACCAACGTAGGACGCTCTTAGCTGCTATCGGCGCCTTCAATCTCGAGTCATCCAACTACATCACGTTTAATCTGGACGACCATCAACCGCGACTCTCCCACCAGCTAGCTTTCCAAATCGATGTTGTTGTTCATAATCAACAAATCCATCGAACCATTTTGGATGAGGGAGCCTCCACCTGTGTCATGTCTCTATCCTGTTGGAAAGGGTTGAAATCACCTTCCCTTAACAAATCCCCCACGATGTTACGCGCCTTCGATGGACGAGGTTTCCATCCTCACGGATTATTGCAATCCCTTGCCGTCCAATTAGGCGGCAAAACTGTTACCGTTGATGTCGAAGTGGTCGACGCTCCCCTCGATTACAACCTATTGCTCGGAAGAAGTTGGTTCTATGCTATGAATGTTGTTGCCTCGTCGGTGTTTCGATGTGTACAATTCCCTCATCAAGGCAAAATTGTCACCATCGATCAACTTGATTTCTGTACACCCGACGCCCGCATCCTTGCCACCAACAATATTCCCTTTTTGGGAGACCACCTAGTTACGTATGAAAGCGTTGGTGTTGACTTATTGAAAGATTCTAGCCTCATGGGTACCTTCCCTACACCACTTCCACCTACTACACCTCATATTCCCACCGTCAATATGATCTCGACTTTGCCTTATCAATCCTTGGAATCATCTGACCCTTGGATTGTGCCCAGTCCTTTGGAATTCGATGGACTCAGTGACACCATGCCACTCAGCCCAGCCGAGGCCACATATGTAGCTATTCAATCTGCCTCTCCCTCTTCGAACACTTCGCATTTAATGGCACCCGACACTTACTCAGTGCCCTTGTGGTTGAATTCCCTATCATCTGCCGTTGATTACATTTCCCACATTTTTCCTTCGGACGAATCTATCATGGAAATGCTTAGCATTGACGATTTTCCCTGGGATGACAACCACCATCGATCCTCTTTTCTTTCGGCATTGGAAGAAGTGCAAGACATACAATCTGTCTTCCCCCCCGATGTTACCGATGCTCCACGATCCCCTATCTTCACCCAAGATACTTTCTCTGAGGGGAACATGGGTAACATCTCTGCCACAATCACGATTGACATTTCAGTCAAAGAAGGTGTCGTGGAAAATATTAATCTTGGTGCTAATTGCACGCTCAACGAAGTGGCTTCTTACACCGCTTTGTTCAAGGAATTCCGCGATGTCTTCGCCTGGAGCTACGAATAAATGACAGGGATTGACCCTTCCATCGTCATCCACGAAATCAAAACTTACCCTGACGCAAAACCGGTTCGACAGAAACTTCGTCCGGTTCACCCTAAGAAACTGGCAGCTATAAAGGCAGAAGTTGAAAAACTTCTAAAATCTGGCTTTATCTACCCCGTCCCTTTGACGGAATGGGTCTCTAACCTCGTTTCGGTCTCCAAGAAACAAGGGACCATCCGTGTCTGCGTAGATTACTGTGATCTTAACAAAGCTTGTCCCAAGGACAACTACCCTACACCCTTTATCGATCAAATCATCGACAACTGCGCGGGAAGCGTGATCTTCTCTTTCACGGATGGCTTTTCTGGATACAACCATATCGAAATCTTACCTACTGATCAACATAAGACAGCCTTCATCTGCCCTTGGGGCACTTTCGCCTACCAAAAGCTACCTTTTGGCCTTAAAAACGTTGGTGCCACTTTCCAGCGATCCATGTCGTACGCTTTCCACGACATCAAGCATATCGTGGAACCTTACCTCGATGACCTACCCGCCCATTCATCCAACCAACACGATCACATTGGTCACTTACGGGCAATTTTTCTTCGGTGTCATTTCTATCGTATTCATATGAACCCACATAAATGCATCTTCGCTGTCGAATCCGGCCGACTCCTCGGTTTCATTGTCTCCAAAGACGGGATCAGGGTGTATCCCCTGAAGATTAAGGCCATTCTAGCCTTACCCCCACCCACCAACTTAACCCAACTTCAAATTTTGCAAGGCAAAGCAAACTTTCTCCGTCGTTTCATCTGCAATTACGCCGAGATCACTAAAGGATTTATGCGGCTACTGCAAAAGAACGTCCCCTTCATCTGGGACGACACTGCCCAACGGTCATTCGACGCTCTCAAGCACGCTTTGACCCATGCTCCTTTGTTACATCCTCCTGAATATACAAAGGATTATATCCTTTACTTGGTTGCTTCTACCTCCACCATTGTGATGGTGTTGGTTCAAGAAGACGCTAACGACGAAGAACACGTGATTTATTATCTGAGCAAGAGTTTATCCGGACCCGAACTCAGATATTCACATGTCGAGAAACTGGCTATGGTAGCTGTCATTGTTGTCCAACGATTCTACCACTACATCCTATTACGCACCACCACGGTAATTGCAGACTCTAACCCCATGTACCACGTCTTAACACGTCAAGTACTTGGGGGAAAATATTCAAAATGGATCGTTATTCTTCAAGAATTCGATCTCGAGTTTACAAAGGCCA
>ML780162.1:189830-229901 GCA_009831015.1 Picea engelmannii | reverse complement strand
ACCCATACACAACACTAGGAATATAATCCTTCAGTGCTCTTCAGTATTGGCAAAGAGGTTGTAGTACAAACACCAATTATACAAAGAAAGACCATTATGCACTTGTACAATGTTATATCCCTTCCATATCCAACCACAACATGGCCTCAAACATGGATAGCTCTATTGACTTTCATTGTTATAGCAGGGAAATGTCTCCTACCCTGACCTAGTTATGATCTCATGACCAACATAACATAATATGCAATTAAATTTCATGTAATTGCATTCATGCATTAACCAACATTTCTATACTCGAGGCCCTATATCTTTTCACATCGATTCAAATATTGAAATTTAACTTAATATCTTTTTTCAATTGAAGGAAATCCTACCTCAATTTCCTTCAACATCCATGCATCATAAGCAACCCAAATGCAGACTTGCATGGCTGTTATCAAATTACTTGATGCTTCCTGATTAACTGGTAAGCTTGCAAACTCCATTCACTAACCTCTTGATCAGAATTCTTACCTTCCTCATTTGTCTTCATATGGATGGCTATCATATGCAGTGACATCACCACACTTTCAACCATTCCATAAACATTTTCCCTGAATACATAATCCCTCATTAGTCATATTCATTTATCATAACATCATTATTTCACCTATATAATAGCGGACTATTCTTAGTCTGTAATCATGCCATTTGAATACTAAGGGATTCCTGCATGCACTCATGCACATCAATATTCACCAAGCACTCAATCTTATCATGCCTACTAAAGCATATGAATTTCAGCTTCATTGTATGCATCATGCATTACTTCCATTATGCACTCCAGTGCATATCTGTTTCAACTTCTTGTGCTTCATTAAATCGTTCTCGAATCCCTCTAGATCCATCTAGCCTTGTTCATTTTCATTATGCTCATATGTGCACTATTGTTCCCTAATATGAAAATTTTCCAACCAAGTCCCACTTGACCATCCTACATTTCTAGCCAATATTCCCTATTGGCAACTGCTTCAACTTGGGAAATCATGCCCCAACCTTACCTTGTTGGAACCTTCCAACACATTGGAATGATGTACTTTATACCATTTTGTCATCTTGATACTATTGTATCCTTGAATCCTCTTGAACATCATCATTATGGAACCCCTTTCCATTATCTCTAGTTGTCCATTGGCCTTGCTCAATTTTGAATACTTTCCTTCACTTCATTTAGTCATATCTTTCAAAGCCTTGTTTGTATACTCAAGACTAATATGCTCTCAATGGAATGCCATTTTTTCCATTGGCACTTAAAAGTGAATTTAACCTTCAATACTTTATCCACTAAATTATTTGCACCTGTATTTCACTTCCGTTGTGAACTCTAATTTATAAGTGGATTTATTACCCTAAATACTTTCAGCTAGAAGTTGTTGGCTTACAGATTGCAACTCTTCACTCAACATTCCTATGTTCTCACGTAAAGATTTATTTACCATCCCACGAATCACATATCACCTCACGAGATTATTTCCATATTTTGTAGCAAGAGTTTCTACCATCAATACAATTTTACATTCAAGATGAAGAAGTCTCCCTTATCTACATGTGCCTACTAAAGACATCCTTCACCTACTAGCTTCATGTTCCATGTGAGAATCTCTATGATGTGATTTTTCAATTCATTTAGGATCTATAGAATATGAATACTAATTTAGCTATGTTCTCCTTGATTTATTTATCAACTTTTCATTACTTGGTCTATAGCTATGCACTTTCCCCTGCAAGTTTTTTATTGTCTCAACAACCTCTACAAGCTCTACCCTACTTCCCTTTCCATTGGACCATGGAATTAAAATATGAAACAAACTTGCATAGTCTTTATTCATGACATATAATATCCTCATTAATAATACCTTGTCACAACACTCTCTTCTTGAGTGTTCTCGTTCTCATCAATAATTCCTTGTTATCAAAGCTCATCCCCCTTTTTCCATTACCAGGTTGTTTCATTTCCAAACATGCTTGTATACTTCTGCATAGGAATTATCATGAGTATCATCACTCTTTTTGAACCAATACTCACCTTTGGCATGTACTTCTAACATCTGGAAATGTTTTTTCCAAAATTGACATTATTTGGAAAACTTTCACATTGAGCGATTGCATGGTTCATAGACTCCAAATGCCCTTTTCCCTACAACTTTATAAAATTACTAGATGCTTCCTCAAAGAACTGAATCCCTCTTTTATGTTTTCCTCTAGATTACCTTTCCAATGGTTGTATACATCCCTCATTCTGAGTTCTGAGGTAAAATTTACAACCTTCTGAAGTTTGTCATTTCCACTTAATTGTGCTCTGTTTTCACTAGTGCAATTTGGCTGAGAGACCATTTTCTGCCACCTTTAGAAGAAAATCGATCTAGAATCGGGAAAAAATTTCTATCAGACACAAATAGGATTTATTATTGGAAATACACCGCAACTTTCAGATTTGTAATATGATGCTCCAGTCAAATTCTATATAAATCTAAAATTGACGATGTTGCACTTTTACATCTTCTCCTGACTTAGAATTTTTAGCCATCTCCCAAACGGAGCAATATTGGAAAAAAGTCTCTCGAGACAAAGTTATCTAGATTGATGTGTAGATAACATGTCGACAAAATCAAATTATGTGTATTGTAGATCTAGGCTCCCTTTTCCCCTCCTTAAGATTTCAAAAATCCGGAAAACACGCACATGAATAGTGGATTTTGCCATGTTTGAGCATCCCCACACCAACCTCTTTTGAATTTTTTTAGGAGCCCAAATAGGTATCATCGTGCCTTCTTTTAAAGGTCCGTGTGAAATTTTCACCTTCATCTGGGCCCTAGTTATTGAGCACAACCGAGGTCTTTAAAAACCACTAATTTGTGTTTTTCAAAAAATTGAAGCAGAATTGGCCCATGGCCCTCACTGACACTTTTGTATCCCTTGTCATTGTATACATACCCCTTAAATTTCTTCTGATTCTAAGGTGAAATGATCATTTTGTGGCCAAAACAAGTTTTTGGCTCCATATTTGTTTCCATAAAAACTATCATTTTGTTGATGTGGCAACCTAGATGACATGGCATGGCACATGGCTTCTTATGTCCACCTATCATCCCCTAATTCAGCCATGTCATCATTCTCCTTTCCCTCCATTGTATATCGGCTTACTTCTTCCATCGACGATCTACAAAAATGTCACTTCTTCATAGGATTTTGTCGAACCCCAAAAACTCCATCAGCGATCGACAATTTTCTTTTGTTGGTGATTTACGGAAATATCCCTACTTTATAAGATTTATCCAAACACTAATAATATCCAGCGATGATTGGTGAATTCCTTCGCATCAATGATAAACAAATTCCTTCACATCGGCGATACGCGAATTCATGAAAAAAGTCCCTACTTCATAGAATTTTGTTGAACTCCAATAACTCCATCGAAAATCAGTGGAATTCATTTCACATTGTTGAACTTGTTTAACTTAGAAAAAAAAATACCAACACCGCTATGGATTTGGACCATTGATCTCACAATCAAAAGAGATATTAGCCATCAACTCTCCAACCCTTGTCAAACTTCGTCGAAATTGTAGATGGATGTCGACCATCAATCTGCTAAACTTCGCCAAACTCCAAAGATGGATCTCAACCATCAATCTACTAAAATTTTCCAAACTCCGAAGATGAATCTCGATCATCGATCTGCAATTGGTGATTTTCTTCCACTCTTCTCCATCGGTGGTCAGTGATTTCCTTCTAAATTTCATTTGAAATTTGCCAAAATTCACCAGACTCCAAAAAATTCATCGAGGATAGACAATTTTCTTCTAAGTTTCATTCAAAATTCACCAAAACTCGTCGAACTTTGAAAACTTAGAAGTGTTTTACGGAATCTCGAATGAATCTAGGTCATCAATCTCAAATCTTGGTCGTTGATTCATCAATTCTATGCCATGACCCTTTATTTCTGCCACCATGGCGCTACCAATGTGGCCATGTCATTCTATGCCACATGTACATTCCACGTCAGCATATGTACGAAATTTTTCAAAAATCCCAAAAATTATTATAATATTTTTTTTGAAAGTTTTATAATTTTTTGAAATTTTATTTTTTAGTCGAAAATGTTATTTTCTTTTCTGGGCACCATGGGATCTCTGAATTGAGCTTCCCATGGCCAAACTTGACATTGTGACTATCAATTTGTCATCCCTTTTCCAAATTGCATGTAGGTTTCACCCAAAAATTGGGAATTTCACTATGAAATTCACCATTTTTTCCAAACTCGACATAGACTAACTCTACCACAATGAATTTATAAAATTCGCACAAGTGTTCATCCCACATGGGTATAATGTTGAACCAGAATCTTTGATACCAATTTTTAACGTACCCATTACCAACAAACATGAAATTGTTTCTCTGATACTAATCCGTAAAATACCTGCCTACTAAAAATGGATTAAAACCAAACACCCCACACATATAAAATAAACCAAGGGGCAGAAGGCCCATAATTTAACACGTGTCTAACAACATATAAAAAACCATGAATGCATGTTATTTAAACATACTCTACAACATTCAAATTAAACATATATACACAGTGGAATTAACACAATAAAAATACCAAAATACTTTATATGTTTATAAAATAACCAACTAGTTGCATACAAAGGATGTTCTTCCAAACCATAGGCTTCATGTTAATTTTTTTACTCCACAAGGGGTTTGTCTCTCTTGATTGTCCACTCTGCACATTCAACAGCTCAAAACCTAGATTTTACTCCAACAACAATTCCAACCCACCAGTGCTCTTCCCCCTTTAACTTGCACAACCCAAGGAATGGGATCCCCCTTCTCTAACACACAGTCCCTCATGCCTTCTTACTTCTCTCCAAGGATCAAGTGCACTCAATTGTCTAGGAATTGCATGGCTAGGGATTCTAGTAACTCTCAACTACTCTAGAAGTGCTCACAACATCCTTCTCAAGGCTCTTGATTCCATTCCTCAATAGGAAAATGAAACCTCAAGCACACAACCCATTTTTACAGACACACTCTAAACATAGGTCAACTCTTATGTCTTCCCTAACTACATGGCATAATATGATTGGTCCCAAATTTTCTTATGTGGTAGGGTCTTGTTTCTTTGCTACATTTTTTCAACTTGTTGTATCTTAGATTCAAGATATTATGTACTCTATTTTAGTTTTTCATTGAGTCCACTAATAATGTTGTGTATATTTAGAAACACGAGACTTTTTACACCTAGCTTTCATAACTAAAATATTTATATAATCTAATGAAGGGCCCCGCTTTCTCGAGTCTAGAAATAAAGCGCTTAAAAAATTTTCGTTGAAAAGAAAGGAGAATCAAATGAGGAAATGGAATTCCACGTGGTACACATTCATTGGGCCAAGTGTAATACAGTTACCTTTATCATTGAATTACATTGATCTCACCCTACCATGTGTTATCCCCTAATTGGTTCACCTGTCATATTGTTGACTCCATCATGTTGGAGTGGCATCATCAACATGTTGTGTAACACTAAATCTTTCAGTCTTTACCCTTACAGTTTTCAGTTGGCACTCCTTGTTTTCTAATGTTAACATGGAATACCTATCACTAACCTATCTTGTGTTGATTTCATTAGGCCTCTAGAGGATTTCTTTCATCATTGAAACATGAGTTCTCAAATTCACTCAGAATCCACATACCCAAAATATCAATAGATTCCAATTAATTTCAATGATGGGTCCATGAGGAGACTTAAGAAACTTAGGAAATGTGACCCATGAAATTAGTATTTCCCTACAAACTCTAAATGAATAAATCTAAGTTGAAATAGAGCATTCATTCTATGGAAAACTCTATGCAGTTGTGGAACACAATAGATTGAATCCACCCGACATCTTAGGATTGAAAATAAATAGAACATAATTCAATCAGGGCATCAAGTTTGTGGTGAAAGTTGTGAAATTAGAAACATAAAAGACCAAGTTCCCTTGGGATCATGAAAGTAAAACCCACCAAGGATTAAACCTTACACCTTTATAGGTGCCAAGCTTTAACACTTTTTTTCTAGCTAGCTATCCTTGAATGAAGACTTAGTATAGAGAGGAGAATTATGATATGTGAACTTTAGTGAATGTTATATTACCCTCAATATGATCCAAATACATAAATACCATAAGGAAATTTCCATGCATTTTACCAAGCAAGCACTCAATAAAGGTTCTCCATTACTACTCTCAATGAGCATTAAACCTTAACAAATTCAAGATTTAATATATTCCTTCATTCTTGTGCAATATTCCTAGAGAGAAATTGTGAAAATGAAACTATTGCAAGGGTTAGGGCCTGCAAAAACATGGATCCAAATCCAATAGCTAACAACTCCAAGAAGGGAGTGGTTCTCTAAATATAAAAGGGCTTTTGGTTGGAACATCTCTTTGGGGGACAATACCTATCATCAAAGTGTTGGTAAAAGAGTTGTTAAGTTTATTATAATGGAATTCATCCTATGGAGATCACTAATATATCCCATGTACCAAATCTAAAGTGAAATTTTCATTCAAATAACAAGATTACAAATTTTTGGTTTAGTGTGAAGTTTCCCAATAAATACTTCTTGATGATCATGGGGGAATATTTTGGTTGAAGGAATGTGTACTAGTAAAGTATACAAGTTGTTTTGCTCACTAACGGTATTTGTAAACATTGATAAAAAGTGATAATTTCAAGTCGGGGTCACAAGCATTGATGTTAAAGTTGGGTTGATAGACCCAAGATCAATGTCAAGTAGAGAGCAAGAATTTTGCAATGAGGTGAACGCAAATATTGACACCCTCAGCATATAGCATCGACAACTTGGACATTTGTAGATTATGTTACCACTCAAACTCTCGCTAAGGGAAATATTCACTCTCAGAAGGGGAGCTTGGGGCAATGGAAAGGAAAGCTACCCATTGTCATCTCAGTGGCCTTGCCTCTACACTTTAAGGCTAGGGTTCCTAACCTAAGTATGTTTTTCCTAGGGGGGTCAAAACGAACTTGGAATAGGGAAGGCTCGAGACTCTGTTTCAATTACAATTTTTATCTTCTCTTAGGGGTAGAGCACATCAAGTATGAGACAAATGGTTATGAACATTTGAGAGAAGAACTAACAAGATTCCATGGACATAAAGATTCACCTACTTTACACATTTTATCTTTCATTGATATTATTTTGAAACTCAACATTAATCATGAAGATTTTTTTACTGTCCTTGCATTTTCTTGAGGATGAGATCATGGATTGGTAAGGAAAACTTAATGAAGGAAAGATCGCATCACTTTCATATTTATTCAAGATATTTCTTGAGAATTTGTATCCTCTTCATGAAAGGGTTAAGTGTGAAATGGTTGTTATAGATGTTGAGTGCTCCTTTCCTAGTAGTTTCCCCCAAGCTCTCCTGCATAGGAAAGAACTTTCCTTAGAATTTGAGCGGTAACAAGTTCAAGTGTTGCAGGAAATTGACTAGAAGGAGAAGGTTAGAGCACTAAGTACCCTTGATGTGAACTTAGATTTGAGTTTTTGTGAGAGATATTTTCTTAGAACTCATCATAGGACCACATTTAAATTGATTAATCAAAGAGCCAACAAACAATTAGAATTAATATATAGATACATGTGAACCAACAAAATTGGTGTCAAAAGGAGAAAGGAAGTAGTTGAGTCACTTCCGTTGATGATTTCTCTAATGAAACCTTGTTATATTTCCTAAATAGAGACATTGAGGCCCTTAAAAAATTTAAGGAGTTTAAGTGTTATGTTGAAAGGACACTGGATTGACACTAAATTTTGTGAGTGACAATGGTGGGGAATATTTCTCAAACTATTTTGAAGTATTATGTAAGAAATCGTGTGTGTTCTTAAATAGAAGTCAACTCCATGTGCACCACAACAAAATGGAGTTGAAGTGAGGAACAATAGGACTCTATGGGAGATGCCTAAGTGCATGATAGAACAAGAAGGCCTTGATGACTCTAAATTGCACAAACAACAACATGCCTTAGAAATCAATCATTGATAGTAGTAAGCTTGGTCATGTAAGAAATAATTTGTTTCTTATTTAAAAGTGTTTGGATATTATGCATACATGTTGGTACGCAAGTTGAAGCAATACAAGTTTGATTAAAATTCAAGTGTATTTTTGTTTGAAAGTTCCATAACTCAAGCATTGTGATCTTCAACTAAAAAGGATAAAATATCTTGTGAAGTACACCTGAAGGGTGATCCTTAAAAATCAACAATGGCATGGAATGTTAATGGAAAAGAAAGTGACCAACCTATGAACCCAAGGGTCAAAGTTGACCAAGTTGATTTCAAGGACCATAAACATGAAAGAAAAGGTTGTCAAAGTTTGTGAATGACCCAACCTACTAATGATTCAATGATATTTTAGAATTAGCATGTTTCTTAAACAATTAATATACCAAGTGCAAGTCATAAAGGTGATGATTGATGATATGTGATTCGTTTCACTAGTTCAATCCCACTTCTTCACCCCTGTGAGTATCACATGATGCATGAGTGGTAAGTGGACTATTGAAATTCATGATAAATTCATCATTCTAATAAGTTCTCAAAGAATATGGGTCATGCACTAATGCCTTACTCTATGAAAATAATCTTGAAAATGATATTTCATATGTAGGACTATGGAAGCCCCCCAAATATTATCTTACTTTGCATTGTCAACTTCCATATGTGAACCGAGATCATTATAGGAGTCTTTGCACAATAAAGAATCAAGGAACTAGCTATATCCTTGAAGGAGGAGCTCAAGTCATTGGTGAAGAAACATACATGGTAACTGATGAGGCTTCTTGAAGAATGAAATCTCATTATATATATATATATATATATATATATATATATATATATATATTAAATAGTTAATGTTTATATTAAAATACATTCATTTTACAAAACATGGGTTGTGAAATAACCACCTCAAACTATAACCAAAAGGAAAAAACTTAGCCAACGAAAACTAACAACATATGTCCACCAAAATTAAAGTGTCATAAATTGTCATAGTATCCAAGGAAGAAACCAATAAACACATAATCAATGGGACACCAAGCCAAAGTGGGAAGAAAAATAAAGATGTTCTAAGAATCAAACTTGCGTCAGGAGTAGGTATTTTTCCTTGAGGGGAGGTCCCCATCCCTTAATTGTGGGTTCAGGCTTAGTCACTATGGACTCCCATCCGTCATTACCTTGTTTGGGTTCTTGAGGATGCTCTAGTTGTGAGATGGCTATAGCAATAATAAGAAACTTTTTGAACCGACGGACCTTTGGGGCTCTTATTGTGGGTTGGCTCCCTTACCTCTCTATATATGTTTTCTTATAACTCAACTTGCTCTATTTTAGTGTCAATGGTCACATGAAGCTCAAGTGTGTGCAAAGTGGGAAGGATATTACCCTTTAAGGGGAAATATTCTCATAGTACATAGCACATTGGTTTAATAGTCCATCAATTCTCACATGTGGGTTATTTCCCTCTCCACCTTCTATGTATGCAATTACAAATACGGAAGTAGATGAACCAGACAATGCTATCATAACCAAACCGGTTTCGGCAAAACCGGTCGATTCGACCAGTTCCAAGGCCATACTAGATTGATTGAAGGCTTTGAACCGGTAATGGCTAGTTTTGTACCGAACAAACCATAAATGTAAAAATCGGCTAGTTCCATATAGAATCATACAACCGGTGATGGGGACCACTTAAACTCAATTTAAAAATAATAATAATAAATAAAAGGTGAAACAGTAAACCTAACCCTAGCCCCCCCCTCCCCCGAATGCTATTTAAAGAGGTCCCCACCCTCCATTTCACTCACACAATTCATTTAAGCAATTTGGAATTTTTGAGTTTAGTTTCTTGGGCTGATTTAGAGAGTTTATTGAAGGGCTTAATTGAAGAATTTTTTGGATTGATCTGGAGAATTGATTGAAGGGTTGATTTCGAGGTTTTTTTCGATAAGTTTCTTGGGCTAGTTTGGAGCTAATTCAAGGGTTTATTTTCAGAATTGCTTGGGCTAATTCCACTCTAGATTTTGTTTAGAGACTCTTTGTTGATGTATATTGATTTAGATATGTATTCCACTCATTGCTATTTTGGTTATATGCACCCTTATTTGCTATATTCATGAGAAACTTTGCATATTTGTGTATAATGGTTTGGATTAACATGGATGCACATGGTTTTTTTTTCAAAATTTGAATATTTTATGTATTTTTTGGTCGACTAGTTTTGTGGTCCGGTTTTGTTTCTAGTTTTTGTCTGGTTCCAATCCAGTTCTGGATTGTGGGGTTGACTAGTTTGGTTGAGATAACATTGGGCCCAGAGAAGAGACCCATATTGCTAGGTAAAATTAGTGTTGTGTTTTGTATTGATGAATAAACATTCATTTATTTTTTTCCAAAGATGATATAAAATATCAACTCTGAACCAGTGCCATGATGTGTGAAAATATATGGCCCAAGGGAGAGAATATGTTAGGGCCATACCCTAACCTCCCTACTTCAAGGCACTTAGGAGTTAGTAAATTAATGTAAGAGGCCATATTCTTTGAATAAGTCCCATTAGGTAGTTAGTGGGTAGTTACTCAATGTAAAGGGGTCACCTTTATTAAATAAGGCCCACATTAGGTGGTTGGTACTCATCAAAGATGGATCCACAAGTAGTAAAGGTTTGCTAGTGAGAAACTATAAAAAAGAGCTAGAAGGCTATGTAATATGTTTTCAAGTATTGTTATTGTATTAGATCCCTACTTAATTGGAGGCTTCCCCCTCAAAGAGGCCTATGAAAATTTCTCTCTCTTTATTGATTATCAATACAAGGTTTATTCTCGCGGGTTCAATATCATTGTCTTTCTTATTTACTTTTCTTCATATATGTCCTCCCTAACTACATGTTGCAAGTATGGACCATGGGACCACTTAAGATCCCATTGAAGTGTTAATCCCAATTTATCTCAATGTGACTAATGGATCGAGATAGGTCTTTTGAGATATATCATAAACAAATGTATTTTCGGGTCCACAAAAAACATTACTAGAGAGAGAAACCCATGCGATCAATACAGTATGAGGAATCTTTTGAGATAGGTCTCCCACAATAGTGTCAACAAGAATTGGAATTTTTTTTGTTATCTCTTTTGTTACATTGGTGGGAGTATTACTCCCTATTAAGTATTACTTCAATGATATAATTCCCAAATTCCTTTTTGTAATGTCCCCATTTTTGGATTATGTTACGTTACAGAGTGGGATGTCTGTCAAAGTAGCCAATTGGGGGTGATAATGAGTTCAAGAGGTATTGAGGAGATTTATGGGACCCAACTCACATTATTCATCATATTTCATCATCATGATCTATTCTACACATCTTCTCTTTGGTTTCATTGCATTCTGATGATTTTTGTAATTTTGAGTTATTATGGAGCATATTTTAATTAAATTCACTAAGGAGGTCATTTTGGGCATAATACTTGAAGAAAACCCTTAGTGTAATAGCTCATTGGAATAGGGAAGAAGAGATCTATAGGATAAGATGATGAAAAATACATTTTAGTGGCCAAAGAAGCCATAAGGGCGAATTAATAACTTTTTTAGAGGAAAAAATCTTAATTAATTAATAAAGTGATTATATGAAGAAATATTAAAAGTGAATTAAAAAGTCATTAGAGAGAAAAGGTAAACATGAGTATAAAAGAGAGATAGGGGGGCTCTATTCTCTCATGATGTTGATTGATATTTTTATGTCTAGCCTCTTGGCTAGAGATCTCAAATTACTTGAGGGTTTTGAGGGTTTTGACTAAATAAACCCTAGAGATGAGTAAAGGAGTGAAAGATTCTCCCATTCCTAATCCAATATTGGTAAAGAAGGTGAAATATTCCTCCCTCGCCATTCTATTTAGCCACAGGTTTGGTTTTTATAGTGAAAGAACAGTCAAGGTGCAAATCTAGAGGTTTCCTGTAGAGAGGGCGGAATGTGAAGGAGAAAACAATTCAATTTGGATTCGAAGAGCTCGATCTGGTAGAGATCTCGTGCCAGGAACATTTTTCGTTCCTTGGGTTACATCTTCTTGGAATTTTGGGGTTTTCATTCTCCATATTTATTTATTTTCATAGTTGGGAGAAATATTGCTTGAGGGACCATATTCAAAGGTCAAGATATTCATTTTCGGTGTTGGGTTTGTTAGCACTGAGAGTCACCCTCAAATTGCAGGAGGATAAGCCTAGTACCCATCAGAGTTTTTGGTGGATGTTGGTTTTATATGAGTGGAGATCAATGGACAAAACTCAATATATGAATGATTTTCAACACGAAACTGGACAAGAAATGCAAAGGGAAGTGAGGGCCAGATTAACTTCAGTCAGTGAATTGAGTTTAAGTGTGAGCAGAGGGAAGACTTTGTGAGAAAGGTGAACAAGACTACTATGAGCATCATGCTTTCAAGAAACTTGGAGAAGAAAAACTCAGACTCAAGATCACTCTTTAGCACAAGATTCAGACACTGAAATATGTCCAAACAACACAGTCACAATAGCACAATGATCAAACCTACATCACAATGCAGCTACGACAACTTGATTGGATCCTCCATGCCTGAGCCATTCAGTGTAAGAGGGAGAAACATAACAAGGGAGCTGACTAAAATTGGTCATGATACCACTGTAATCAAACCTACATTACAACAACATAAAAACCCTCGATTGGATCCTCCATGCCCGAGTGTTTTAGCACAGTTTTTACAGAGAGATGAAAAGAAGTTGACTTCTAATAACATGAAAGTCTCAAATTTGATACATAACCCGAGAATAGTTCTGGCATCAAAACATTACAAAATAGGGAGCTCTGCTCAACTAGTTGACGACATTAACAAAATATTAAAACTATCTATTTATACTCAGAACAATACGCCACTACCAAGAGTGTGACCTGGTCACTACAATCAAATATTTGCGTCAGCGAGTTCTTCTATCAAACTGAATGTGCACCCCTCTGTCAAACGCAAGCTCAGATCGACATGGGTTTTGCGGGAAAATCTACCCACAAGGGTACCACGGGCTGACGGTTCAATCCCCACGATTGGGCCTTCCATGCCTTCCATTTATGGAGTGAGCCAAGGTTTCAACCACCAGCTCTACTTTCATTAACTTCCTTTCCTCAAAGATTGAATGAGATTTAATGCTCAAGGAGTGGCCACGTACCAAGACCATAAGGGTGCCACCTGTCTGTGCTGACGGTTGCCACACATTTGGCTCTCTAGGGCTCAGGGGATAGCTCTTATTCCCCTTCTCCTTCTTCAATGTGACCTAGGGCCATGACCCTATGCAATTGCACGATTACGGGCGCAACCAAGGGTGGTTTGAAAGAAAACCTCTTTTGTCCCCACAATTCACCATGAACCGCCACACGTCCCTTTCTAAAAACCATGGTTCTGATTGCGACCCACCCTTGAAATTTTAAAACGTGCGCACCTTCTGAACCCGCAATGGAGTGTGACCATTGATATTATGCTCTGAGATGAGGCTTCCTGATCAACGGCCCAGCTCTAGCGGTATTCAGATAGACGGATCAGATCTTCCCTTTTGGAATCGACGGTCGAGATCTTCTTCGAGATTCAGGCTTCGAAATTCTCAAACCTCAAACCTCCTCTGTCTTTTGTCGCTTGTATATGGAGCTAAGGATCTAGTGACACGTGGCATCCAAATATCAACAGTTGCGATCCATGTGTGGCTCTGGGATTCAGGAAAAACAAAACTCAAACCTACGCTTCCAAGGGATTTTACCTAGATTCATGGATCTGATGATGCGTGTCTCATGTATTTGGACAGCCGAGATCCACTTCGGGTCTCTGGGCTCTGGGAAAATCAAAACTCAAATCTTGCTTAACTTTTGTGATTTACTTGGAGTTGTCGATCTATTTACGTGCGTCTACTTCAATCAATGGATTTTCTCCTGCTTCGGGACTCTAACCTCTTCAACCAGATTGACATGCCTTCTTCTCCCTTCTCGACCAATGATCGAGAGCTACTTCGGGTATTCAGGCTACGAAAAAACAAATTTCAAACCTCATCCTCTTCCACGCACTTTTACTCGAAGCTATGGATCTATTGACATGTGGCCCTTGTTGATCAATGACTCAAATTCACTTCGGGCCTTTGGGAGCTTCGACACTTTTGAAGGTTTTGGGACTTTGGGACTTCGACCATTCGACGCTTCGGGCTTCGACTCTTCGGGAATTTGGCGTGTTTCTCATTTCAAAAATCCCAAAGTAAAAATCCCAAAGTGACAGATCTGATGACGTGTGGCAGCCTGTGATCCAGATGGATATCGGTGGCCACCCACCTTTTCCAACTGGCTCAAAACAACTTTCTGACATTTTTGGCAATTTACTATTTTTAGCAGTTTTTCGGGTCCTGAACTTCTGGATCCATTTTGAGGCCCTAAACGATGTTTTTTGGGGTATGTTGCGTAGTTCAAATGTTGTAATCCTTGGATACATCTTTCCAATGAGCTATTATACGCCTAAAACGGAGATCGTATGCAAAAGTTACGACCCCGGGAAGTTGATGTACTCACTTACCCAAACGGGGCCCACATGACTTTTGGCACTTCATCTCCTAGGGTTAGGTTTTTGGATGTCTAGGACTTTTGGAATTCTTGTTTATTGTAAAAAGGCCTTCAAAGCCTCATTGTGATATTCTTCTGGCGAATGCGCGCTGCTGTCACATCTCTTCTCATAGATAAGCCGCCACCATTCCAGCAAGCTTGTTTCCGCTGCATTTTACAGTTTCAACTTATTTCGTTATTTAATAGAAAACCAGTTTTACTGTATCTCTGTTATTTTTGTGTTAAGTACCTGCTAATAATCGGTATTCATTTCGTTCTGCTCATAAAATCTAGATCAGCCTAGATTCAGATGGTCGAGATCTACTTCGAGCCTTCGGGACTTCGACGCTTTTGAATGTGAAACATGAAGAGTTTCTCAGAGGAAAACTCCTGAAGTGAGAGATTGGATGCCACGTGTCCCTATTGTTGGATGGTCTGGATTCACTTCGGGACTTCGATCTTCGGCCCTTCAGAATTTTTACACACTTCCCACTTCAAAAATCCTTAAGCTTATTTCCATGAACACTTGGATCGGACGCCACTTGATCCCTTCAATATCAACGGCTCATGCTTACTTCGGGGCTTTGGAGACTTTGAAACTTTTTCTTTAGCGCTATACTTTGTGCAACTTTGGACTTCCGGATGTCCGTGGGCTGTTGATCTGGATTGTTCCTGGAATCTCCACCACTGAAGGATCACAACTACCTGCTACTGTTACACCTCAATATTGCTCACTTCGATAAGTGTCGTAAGTGTCGCATGATCCTCTCAATTGTCGCAAGTGTCGCATGTCATTCACAAGTGTCGCAAACATCAAACAAAGCATACTGCCATGATGATGACACCAAGGAGACATCTAGAATAACTCAGACACTTGATTTGGAGGAAGGAGAATTATTAACTGAAGTCAAGGAACTCTTATCACCTAAAAGGATCTTTTAAACAAGGGTTTTGAAGGTGAGCGCTCCTCTATATCAGCCTTAGGAGCATTGGCGCTCCCCTATAAGGTCTTAGGGAGCATTATAATGCCCAACTACCCCTCTGAAGGAGCGCTATCCATCCTTGGAGCCCTTGCGCTCCCCTCAAGCTTCCTAGGGAGCGCTATAGCGCCCTGATGCCCATTTTGAGGGAGCGTTGTCTAATCTGGGCAGTGGTTGACCCGTTGAGGAGAATAAGGGAAGAATCTTTCAAGTTTGGAAGGAATTTGCATTCGAATTCTTGGTTCAATCATAAGATCCTTGATCTAAGGAGGGAATTCCTCAACCTACCCTAAAGATACCTCAAGAGGTTAAGTCTCTCTTAAACTATATAAGCAGGCTCCATGATGGTGAGAAGGGGGGAAGAATTGCTAGCATGAAACCTATGATCTCATAGGAAACACACAATCAGCTAAAGGAGAGTGATCAGTGAAGTTGTTATCATGCAGGTCGTGGATCTTTCGAGCAAGGGTTAGACGAAGGGGACTTGACGAAGCTGTCGCATTCTCATCTACGATTGTAAGTACTGTTGTCGTTATTCTCATTAATATGACACGCTTGGCCTGTTTCCTTCTAGTTTGTGTCTGATCTTACATGAACTTATCGTTGATAGATAGATCTGTTTTCAAGCTAATATTAATAGAGTAGGAAGTGGTCGTACTTTTTTTGTCTACAGGACTCATCGAGGAGTGAGAGTTTGGAGCTCAACTCGGAGCGTGCAGGGATAAACGTCGATAAAGAGGTACTTCTATTCTCCTTCCTTCTCATGCAATAGTTTGTATAGATTTGAAAGGAAGTCAGTGTCCACGTTAAGCACTTTCTGTCTTAGATCTTAGGGTCTAGCTCTTTGAGGCAATCTACCTGTCCGCAGGGAGATTTTCCTACAACAGCTACTTTTAAGCCTGAAATGGGCTGCTTTGAATGTCACCCTTTGTTTCCATGGATGTGGCCTGCGTGAACAAGGATTTGGGCGACTGGCTCTGGGATGGGAAAACAGGGAGACCAATGACTAAAAAAGGAGACGAGTGTTCATCCTTGGAGAAAAACAGAGGGGCTTGGGGCCAATATTTAACTCCGGTAAGATATTTAAGGAAAACTAGGGTGCACAAATGAACAAGGGAAAACAAAGAATGATTTAAAAGCCAAAGGGGGGGGGGACTTAAGATTTGGTCTTCGAAAAGGATAGAATAGGGAAAGACTATAGATTCGGGTATATCGACACACACCTACGGCCCTTAACAACCTTATGTGATAATAGGGTTGAGCATTTATCTCTTAGGGCCGAACTATACTCACCTTGGGCAAATTTTGGAGAAGGGTTTGAGTGCCATCCCTTTAGAAAATAGATTGATTAGTGGTTGGGCGAAATTATTGGAGCAGGGCGAATTATTAGCACCTGGTAGCTTGTTTATCATGTGGTAGATTGCATTCTTGGAGAAGATCTATTGTGGGTACCATTTGGAGGGTTTATAGGGTTGGTTTGTTGCATAATTTTAGTGTTTGGAGACTTCTACATCATCCATGTAATTTTGTATCAGATTTACATCAGATCTGTTCACCCATGTATTGAGATTAACAAATTAAATAATAAAGCCAGATTTGAGTTATTTTGGCTTCATTGTGTATTGTAGTTTGTTAGTGTTGTCTCATATGCATTTCTTGTGTAATTTACATGTCATTTCATGCCCAACAACCACCATACATAAGAAACAAAACCAATGATGAAAGCTACAACCACATGTATGAAAAGTGTTTGACAAAACAATTCAACCAGCGAGCTGCAAATAAACATAATAGCAAGCATAAATTCAAAATAGTGACTCATTGGGAAGGGATTAGGTGTTGACTATGATGTGTTTGACATAATATTGAACCCTTAAACTTGAGATAAGTGAGACAACAAGTATTGAAGTGATTTCAAGAGAGATGAGTGATTGTATACCAAGTGTTTGAAAAAAAATCTCAACCACATTAATCTGGTATTTACATCATATTTGGTTGGGAACATTACAGTGGTATTAGAGAAAATTCATCCGCCAGCCTGTGAGTAAATATAATTTCTAGGAGGATGGAACTTTTGCAATAATTGCAAAGAAGTTCAGAACATAATTTGAAGCAAATTGCAGCATTAAAAGAAGAGATGTTAGAAAAATGTAAGAAGTTAGAGAATAATTTGGAGAAAACACTTGTTGAAATTCAAGAGCGCAAGTCTCAAAATTGGTAAAATTATCAAAATAAAATAAGGAGATTAGAGCCTCACAGATCAGCAGAAACAAAGGGCAAGAGAATTTTCTACCATTGCAAGGAGCCTTGGGAGCCGGATCACAGATGCATGGGTAAAGGGAGAGCACATTACATTGAGGTGTACTACGATAGTGATGAGGAGGATATGTATGAGGATGTGGAATTAGATTCCTCATTAGAGAAGTCACAAGAATCCTACGCATTTGATGGGTAGTTGGAGAGTCTTGATGATAGAACTTGTGCTTTAGTTTCCCAAGCATACAGTGTTGAGTACTCAACACTTCACCATAGTAGTGATACTTGTGAGGATCCAACCGGGGCAGGACCTAGAAATGAGGAGGATTGCAGATTGGGTTATCCACCTTTGGATGTTGATATGAGGTCATGCATGGGGGATGATGAGCTTCCTATGGAGTTGAGCATGACACATTCCTTATCTTCTCAATTTCATATACTAGCCACGCCACATGAGGATATTAGTGGCATTCAGGATGTGGTAGAGGAGCCTTGTGTGGTGATTGAACAGAAGGGACATATGGATTTGCAGGCCCAGGATGAGAGGCATGACTTGGAGACAGATGACTATATACATACTTATTAGTATGGGGAGAGTGAGTCACCTCATTTGGGGAATCCATTGATAGATCAGTTTGTGGAGACAGATAGATCATTGGGATGCTTACTTCTGAGACCGGTCTACAATGACAAGGATGCATTCCTTGTTGGTCGGGATCACCATATAATAGGTATGGACACATCTGTATGGGATATGGGTGCAAATGATATTAGTAGGGTGAGTGCACAGGAGGATACAATTGTACATACTCGACACGGGGCGGTTCAAATCGAGGTAGTCGTAAGTGATGATGTACAATGGCATAAAGGAGGATTCAGTAGCCCAATGGACTGGGGGAAGTATGGTGTTTTATCTCTTGAAGAGTGTGTTGATGAGGATTCCACTTTTTTCATTAGCAGTGGGAGGCATGAAGTATCACCTCAGCAGGACAGTATATAGGAGTCACATCATTTGGAAGGATAGTTGAGGGTCAAAGAGGAAATGATCATGGAAGACATTAGACACATTGATGATACACATGCATTGGTGTGAAATTATTGTTGGAGGGCCACGATGGCACATGATAGTTCGGATAGAGAGTTGGCCTTCGAGGACTATCAGACACTTAGGGAGAGAATGGATGTGATGAGGACAAACTACCAGTAGCTACTTATGGATAGAGATTACATTTTAGAGGTCGGCGAGATGTATCATGGGGTGCTAAAGTAGAAGGAGACTAAGGTGGACTGACTCACTAATGAGTTGGTAAGCACATGAGGATTATTGAAAGGTGCATAGACAACCCTTCAAGAATCAGAGTCCAGATTAGAGGAGATCCTTGAGGAGGCTAGTCAGGGATCCACTACATATATTTCAGTCGAGAGTCATAAATATACTTCAGCTACATTGATACAGGAGGTTGGTGATTTGGTACAGGAGCACTAGTTGATGGAGGAGCATGAGGAGTACCCAGGATCACTAATGATTATGGAGAGATGTGATTAGGAGACGCTAGAGGATTTCCATGTGTTATAGGGACCACCATTCATGGGGAATTATAAGACGGTTGTTCATACACATACACATGGGGACTCTAGCGTTAGGGGAAGTTATGAGGACACATCCATTTGGGCTCCAGGATTGGTTGACATCCATGTAGAGGTTGACCCGGAAGTACACCCATGATACATGATGCTGCAGGAGGATACAGGAGCTTGCATGAGTATATAGGGGCAGACAATGATGAGAGGTAGTTCGCAGGGGCATGCATAGGTGTACAGTGGGACCCAAGGGGGTTAATTTGAGTGCAGGGAGGAGACATACTCAGTGGATCATGGATATTTATGTGGAGAGAGGTCCTCTCTCTTGCAACAATACATGGATCAGGGAGATCACATTCTCAGTAGCAGCAGTCATATGAGTGATGACAGAGGGATTGTGATTGACCATAAGTTTGTGGAGTTACCTACTGTTGTATCCAATGATTTGATATTAGTGAGGATTCCAAGTGATTATTCACCATGGGTGTCAGTGGATGATTTTTTGGTCAAGCCTTTGGGGTTGACCAACACATATGATACTTTCTAGTCCTACACACAGTTGCAGGTATTTCTGTTAGCCTTCCCCGATACTTTCATTTTATACAGAAAATTTGGGGGAGATATCCATTTGCATGGGGCTTGGAGATTCATTAGACAAAGACCTCTTGACATGGGATACTCCATTACATGTAGTTGGATAGGGAAGGGCACCCAAGGCATTCAGATGAGGCCTTAGGCGTGATGGAGAGAATCCTCAGTTGTGGGACAAAGGATATTCCAAAGGTGGGTATAGGTTCAGAGTCTCAACGAGATGAGGACAGGGAGCAGAGTAGGACAGATGCTTCTGATGAGGATAATGAGTTCAGTTGGCAGTATGTATGGTCGCAGCATGCAGCATCAGGTATCTTGAGGACCATACATGATGTACCCATGGTTGGATTTCTTGGCCATTTCAGGACTCATCAACAGATTAGAGAGAGATTCTCCCAGGGGGATCTCGAGGATGATGTCATTAGGTACATGGGGGCATGCTTGATATGTCAGCATCATGATTCAAGGCATGATTCCTTAGCCATCCTAGTTTCAGGTCATATTAGGGGGAGTATGCTAGCATCTCTCAATCCTGGTATACTAGAGCTATGTAGTAGGGCTGACAGCATAGGGATATTGTTGTAGTATGGGACACCGCAGGAAGCAGTGTGGGTTGGAAAGGAGGTTGAGTTTAATGATTATAGATAGGACAGCATGGCTATCAACATACTACTTCCATAAGTTTACATTTTTTTAGGCACAAAGATACATGGTATGGCACCATCATAATTATATGATGCAGGGTTTGGTGCTCTTCTAGAGCACATGGGAGTTTTAGGGACATTCATGAATGGTTCCTTCCATTGATGGGGGAATTTAATATCATATGGAGATGAGTATGCTAGGTGGTAGGATGGGTCTCCTTGGTTGAGGATCATATACAAGACTAGGACATATTCTTTTTCAACAGGGGATATAGATACTACCGAAGGTGGTAGTTTAGAGACTGGTTTGGATGAGATATTCCTTGAGTGGTGGATATTGTATTCACTGGTTGTATTGGTTTGGGATCTTCAAGAGATTCTTTGTGTTGATATATTGCATGAATATACTTCACAGAGAACTATAGTTCACATCTTGATTTGGGATCTAGGGATTAGAGTGTTTGGTAGTTCAGTGGTTGATGGAGTTGAGATTCGAGTAGAGTGGTTTCATGAGGTGTTGACTGAGGATCTACTTCACATGATTGCTCTACTCATCAGGAGAATTCTAGGGGCCTGCATGGCAAGCACTTCATGGGACCATGTTTTGATGAAAGAGTACTTCATGACACATAGGTGGATATGGGACCCTGGGATCATACACAGTGTGATTCAATTATTGCTTTAGGATAAGCAATATTCTATCAGGGAGGACTGTAATGTCCCCATTTTTGGATTATGTTATGTTATAGATGTTGGATTTTAATGTTATTCAATTATATTTGTTTTATTTACAAATTTACATGAACTGAAGCATAAACCATCAACAATAGTTGTATTAATAACCAAGATCACAAGAAGAATAACCATGCACAGTGAGTCTTCAAAGGCATATCAGATCTACATCATTGGTCAAATACAGATTGAGGTGAGTAGAGATGTTACCTTTGAGGAGGAGGTATACTTCAGAAGATCTAGAGGATCTCACATGGAGATTGATAGTGAGAGTCAGGAAGATATGGTTCCTTCTCTCCCTCACCCACTAGCAGTTCAGAGGGAGACAATTGAGCCTATTGATCTCGTTGATCATGTAGATCCAGTTGATGTTCCCAAAGATATTGTAGCAGGTCGAAAGAGACCTACATGGGATCATCAGACTCTGCAAGGGGAAGAAGTACATGCATCTCCTCGTGGTGCATCCTGAGAGAGAAAGAGACCTCGGAGATATTTGTGTTATGCCATAGCTATGAGCCACATCATTAATTCAGAGCCTTCCTGTTATAAGGAGGCATCTAGTCAACCAGTATGGAGAGATTCTATGATGGAGGAGTATCAGTCCATCATGAAGAATGATGTGTGGGATATTGTTATGATACCTGAGGGGAAGTCTGTAGTGACTTCCAAGTGGATATATAATATCAAATAGAAGACTGACGGGAGAATCGAGATGCACAAATAAAGATTTTTTTCTATAGGATTCTCTCAGGTGGAGGTAATAGATTATGAGGAGACATTTTCTCATGTTGCTCGATACACTTCTATCCGTATGATTATTTCCCTTGCATCATCCATGGGTCGGAGACTACATCAGATGGATGTGAAGACAACCTTTCTCAATGGAGATATTAAAGAAGACGTATGCATCGAGTAGGAAGATGGTTTCGTCATAAATGAGAAGGAGTCTCGTGTGTGCAAGTTGAAGAAGGCCCTGTATGGACTCAAGAAGGCACCTCGAGCTTAGTATGCGAGGATTGATGGACACCTGATGAGTTTGGGCTTAAGAAAAAGTGTTGTTGATACCAACCTATACTACAAGACTGTTAATGGTGAGTCTTTAATTCCGGTCCTCTACGTTGATGATTTATTCCTCACCGGTAGAAAGAGCCTTATTTTTTAATGCAAGTATGTGTTGGCCTCTAACTTTGAGATGAAGGACCTTGGTATGATGCACTACTTCTTGGGACTAGAGGTGTGGAAGAGAACTGATGATATCTTCCTAAGTCAGGGGAAGTACACAGTTGAGATATTGAAAAATTTTGGGATGTTGAAATGTAAGCCCATGGCTACACCAATGGTGATGAATCTGAAGAAAATAAGTGTGTCTTATTCTGATACCAACGAGATTGATCCGACCTTGTACAGAAAGTTGATTGGATCATTGATGTATCTGGTTAAAACTAGACTAGATATTTTCTATGCAATGAGTGCACTTAGCCAGTTTATGAGTCAACCAAGACAGACACACTGGATTGTTGCGAAGTGTTGTCCCTTGACCAAGTTTTGAGGGATCTGGTCAAGTTTGACCTATTCTGGGACTTCGATAGCCTGTCGAAGACGGAGCACAAGATGAAGCAGAGATCGCAGGATCTTGGCCCCTTTTTGGGTCCTTTTTGGGATTTGGGAATATGTAACGGGAATGGGATGTCGTTCCATGGGTTTACCCATGTTTAGGCCTATTTTGTATGTATAAATAGAAGGCTAGGCAATGTAAGAAGATTCGAATAGTGCGTAAGTGTTGTGCAAGTTGGATAAGTGCTAAGAGTGGGATCTGTGTGATCAAGATTTGTAAGGATTCGTGCATACTGTATGATACTTGCAAAGCTAAGTGCAAGTCATTGTAAGAGATCGTGAAGGCTTTGTGTTGTAACGCAAGGAAGGAGGATCTAGTGAGGTGCGCATATCTCCTGTCCTAAGCGAAGTCGTGTTTTGAGGTTTTGTGCTTGTAACCAATTGACTGAAGACAATAAAGAAGAAGAATTGGTGGACGTAGCCCCAGGGTGGGGGTGAACCACGTAAACACTGTGTTTTTCAGCTTTGTGCTTGTCTTGATGTGTTTATAACTTCTCTTGCTAAGTGTTTGTTAGAGATAGATAAATCTATTGATGCTTTGTGCTAATAATGTGTAAGAATGTTAGATCTAACCTATATGAAGGTGCTTAGTGCTTGATCTGCTAGATGTAAGTTGCTTGTTTATGATAAAGTGCTTAAATACATCATATCTGAGTGAATGATGTGATGCTTTGTTTATCTGCGTAGTAGTTATTGGTTAAATATTGATGAACTATTGATGCTAAGTGCTTTGTTAAGTATTATAATCATATATTTGTGTCCCAACTAAGATTGTAGACACTTGAGTCCTCCAACCACCCCTGCCTCTACCTTGGGTGAGACTTCATATGTTTCACAGGTGTTGCTGAAAGGGCCAGTAGTTAGGGTTTTGTTGGTTCATTGTTGTAGCGTTGAACCCTGGGTCTGCCCCTATGCCAACACGAAGCATGTGTTGAGATACCTACGAGGCAAAGTTGGAAATGGCCTGAGATATACTTCTAGTATTGACATGAGATTGTAGGGATGTACTAACTATGATTGGGTAGAGAGCGTAGTGGATAGGAATATCACCTTTGGGTGTTGCTTCACTTTGAGATCTACCATGGCTTCCTGGTGTAGCAGGAAATGAACTTATGTGGCCTTAAGCACCACAGAAGCAGAGTACATTGCATTGAATTTGGAAGTCCATGAAGTAGTGTGGCTTCACAATATCCTTGCATATTTATTTGGACATGTGTTGGATTCCACTTTTATTCATTGTGATAAATAGAGTTGTGTAAATCTCTCAGAGAATCCAGTGTTTCATGAAAAATCAAAATACATTAAAATCAAGTACCATTACATCTGAGACATGTTGCAGAGGAAGGCAGTATTGGTGCAGTACCTTCCTACAGATGAATAGGTTGTTTATTTTCTTACCAAACCCCTTATCAGGATGATGTTCGAGTACTTCCATGACAGACTTGGTGTGGCAGAGAATGCCTCCCTCATTGAGAGGGAGTGTTGATGTTTGCATCTTCCTGAGACATTCTCCAGATTGTACTCCTTTGTGACTGAGTTGAGTTGATTTGTGAGGACACTTATCTGAGAAGGGATGAGTGGGTTTAGGCTTATAGCCCAACGTCCCTTGTGGGGATCACATGAGGACATGTCAAGGAATTGACCTTAATGTCACACACTATGGGGAGTTGACCTTAGTGTTTCTAAAGAGAGTAGCCTCTAGAAGTCCACATGGGAGTGTCATGTGTGACAGAAATTATCCATATCGTACTCCTTTGTGAATGAGTTGAGTTGATCTGTGAGGACACTTATCCAAGAAGGGATAAGTGGGTTTGGGCTTATATCCCAACACCCCTTGTGGATATAACATGAGGACATGTCAAGGAGTTGACCTTGACGTCACACACTATGGGGAGTTAACCCTAGTTTTTCTAGAGGGAGTATCATCTAGAAGTCCACATGGGAGCACCATGTGTGACGGACATTTTTTCTACAATGTCTCGAGTAAGCATCGGGTGGACCTTCTCCTAGATTGGGCTGCAGAACAAGGGAGATAGGATGCATTTATCACAAAGGTGTACTTGTTGTAAATGGGCCCAAGTGTAGTCCTTCCTTGAACATGACAAGGAATAATGTGGACTCGAGGTACTTGAGTTGTTTTCCAAATGTTAGTTAGCATCAGGATAACATTCACTCACAGGGGTGTACCTATAACAACCCTGGTTGAGAATGTCTCCCTCATTGAGAGGGAGTGTTGATGTTTGGACAACATCAGGAAGAAATTCTTCCAAATATTATCCAAACATCAACAACATAGTGGTTGTTGGCACAGGGGCAGACCCAGGGTTCAACGCTTCAACAATGCACCAACAAAACCCTAACTATTGGCTCTTTCAGCAACACCTGCAAAGTAGATGAAGTCTCAAAATCAATAATGTGGCTCATAGCTACAACATAACACAAATATCTCTGAGGTATCTTTCTCTCTCGGAATGCACCATGACAAGTTGCATGCACTTCTTCCTCATGTAGATTCCGACGATCCCATGTAGGTCTCTTTAGACCTACTACAATATCTTTGGGAACATCAACTATAGATACATGATCAACGAGATCAATAGCCTCAATTGTATCCCTCTAAATTGTTGGTGGGTGAGGGAGAAAAGGAACCATCTCTTCATGACTCTCATTATCAATCTCCATGTGAGATCCTCTAGATCTCCTGAAGTCTACCTCCTCCTCAAAGGTAACATCTCTACTCACCTCAATATGTCTTTGACCAGTGATGTATATCCGGTATGCCTTCGATGACTCATTGTGCATGGTTATTATTCTTGTGATCTTGGCTATTACTGCAGTTATTGTTGATAGTTTATGCTTCAGTTCATGTAAATTTGTAAAGAAAAAGAATATAATTGAATAACATTAAACTCCAACATCTATAACATAACATAATCCAAAAATGGGGACATTACAGTCCTCCCTGCTCAAATATTTCTTGTCCTCAATCAATAACTGATTCACACTGTGTATGATCCCAGGGTCCCATATCCACCTATGTGTCATGAATTACTCTTTCCTCAAAACATGGTCCCATGAAGTTCTCGCCATGCAGGCCCCTAGAATTATCCTGATGAGTAGAGCAATCATGTGAAGTAGATCCTCAGTCAACACCTCAGGCAACCACTCTACTTGAATCTCAACTCCATCAACCACTGAACTACCAAACACTCTAATCCCTGGATCCCAGATCAAAATGTGAACTGCAGTGCTCTGTGAATTATAGTCCTGTAAGATATAAACACAAAGAATCTCCTGAAGATCCCAAACCAATACAACTAGGGAATACAATATCCACCCCTCAAGGAATATCTCATCCAAACCAGTCTCTAAACTACCACCTTCGGTAGTATCTATATCCCATGTTGAACAAGAATATGTCTTATTCTTGTATTTGATCCTCAAACAAGGAGATTCATCCTACCACCTAGCATACTCATCTCCATCTGATATTAAATTCCCCCAACAATGGAAGCAACCAATCATGAACGTCCCTGAAACTCCCATGCGCTCTAGAAGAACAACAAACCCTACATCATATAATTATGATGGTTCCATACCATGTATCTTGGTGCCTACAAAACTATAAACATATGGTCGTAGTATGTTGATAGCCATGTTTCCCTGTCTATAATCATTAAACTCAGCCTCCCTTCCAACCCACACTGCTTCCTGCGGTGTCCCATACTACAACAATATCCCTATGATGTCATCCCTACTACATAGCTCTAGTATACCAGGATTGAGAGATGCTAGCATACTCCCCCAACTCTGCCCTGAAACTAGGATGGCTAAGGAATCATGACCTGAATCGTGATGTTGGCATACCGAGCATGCCCCCATGTACCTCATGACATCATCCTCGAGATACCCCTGGGAGAATCTCTCCCTAATATGTTGACGAGTCCTGAAATGGCCAAGAAATCCAACCATAAGTACATCATGTATGGTCCTCAAGATACCTGATGTTGCATGATGCAACCATACATCCTGCCAACTGACCTCATTATCCTCATCAAAAGCATATGTCCTACTCTACTCCCTATCCTCATCCTCTTGAGACTTTGAACCTATGTCCACCTCTAGAATATCCTCTGTCCCACAACTGAGGATGCTATCCATCATGCCCAACACCTCATATGATTGCCTTGGGTGACCCTTCCCTATCCGACTACATGTAATGGAGTATCCCATATCAGGAGGTCTTTGTCTAATGACTCTCGATGCCCCATGCAAATGGATATCTCCCCCAAATTTTTTGTATAAAATGAAAATAGCGGGGAAGGCTAACATAAAAACCTGCAACTATGCATAGGATTGGAAAGTATAATATGTGTTAGTCAACCCCAAAGGATTGACCAAAAAATAATCCACCGACACCTATGGTGAATAATCACTTGGACTACTCACTAATATCAAATCATTGGATACAACAGTAGGTAACTCCACAAACTGATGGTCAATCACAATCCCTCCATCATCACTCATACGACTGCTACTACTGAGAATGCGATCTCCCTAATCCATGTACTATTTCAATATAGAGGATCGTTTTCCATGTAAATCTCCATGATCCACTGAGTATGTCTCCTCCCTGCACTCAAATTCATCCCCTTGGGTCCCACTGTACACCTTAGCATGCCCCTGCAAACTACCTCTCATCATTGTCTGCCCCTATATACTCATGCAAGCTCATGTATCCTCCTGTGTCATCATGTATCATGGGTGTACTGCTGGGTCAACCTCTACATGGATGTCAACCAATCCTGGAGCCCAAATGGATGTGTCCTCATAACTTCCCCTGACGCTAGAGTCCCCATGTGTATGTGTATGAACAACCATCTTAGAACTCCCCATGAATGGCGGTCCCTATGACACATGGACGTCCTCTAGCATCTCTAAATCACATCTCTCCATAATCATTAGTGATCCTGGGTACTCCTCATGCTCATCCATTAACTAGTGCTCATGTACCAAATCACCAACATCCTGTATCGATGTAGCTGAAGTACATTTCTGACTCTCGCCTGAGATAGATGTAGTGGATCCTTGACTAGCCTCCTCAACGATCTCATCTAATCTAGACTCTGATTCTTGAAGGGTTGTCTGTGCACCTTTCAAGAATCCTCTTGTGCTTACCAACTCATGATTGAGTCAGTCCACCTTAGTCTCCTTGTCCTTTAGCCCTACATGATACATCTCGCCGACCTCTAGTATGTAATATCTATCCATAAGTATCTACTGGTAGTTTTTCCTCATCACATCCACTATCTCCCTAAGTTTTTGATAGTCCTCAATGGCCAACTCTCTATCTAAACTATCATGTGCCATCGTGGCCCTCCAACAATACTTTTCCACCAATGCATGTGTATCATCAATGTGTCTAATGGCTGCCATGATCATGTCCTCTCTGACCCTCAACTATCCTTCCAAATGATGTGACTCCTAAACATTGTCCTGTTGAGGTGATACCTCATGCCTCCCACTGCTAACGACAAAATTGGAATCCTCATCAACACACTCTTCAACAGATAAAACATTGTACTTCCCCCAGTCCATTGGGCTATTGAATCCTCCTGTATGCCACTGTACATCATCACCTATGACTACCTCCATTTGAACTGCCCCATATCTAGTATGTACAACTATATCCTCCTGTGCACTCACCCTACTAATATCATCTACACCCGGATCCCATACCGATGTGTCCATACCTATGATATGGTGATCCCGACCAACAAGGAATGCATCCTTTTCACTGTAGACCGGTCTCAGAAGTAATCATCCCAATGATCCATCTATCTCCACAAACTGATCTATCAATGGACTCCCCAAACAAGGTGACTCACTCTCCCCATACTGATAAGTATGTATATAGTCATCTATCTCCAAGTCTTGCCTCTCATCCTGGGCCTGCAGATCCATGTGTCCCTTGTGTTCAATCACCACACAAGGCTCCTCTACCACATCCTGAATGCCACTGATATCCTCATGTGGCATGGATAGTATATGAAATTGATAATATAAGGAATGTGTCATGCTCAACTCCATAGGAATATCATCATCCCCCACGCATGACCTCATATCAACATCCAAAGGTGGATAACCCAATATACAATCCTCCTCATTCCTAGGTGTTGACCCGGCTAGATCCTCACAAGTATCACTACTATGGTGAAGTGTTGAGTCCTCAACACTGTATGCTAGGGAAACTAAATCACAATCACTATCATCATGACTCTCCAACTACCCATCAGATGCGTAAGATTCCTGTGACTTCTTTAATGAGGCATCTAATGCCACATCCTCATACATATCCTCCTCATCACTATCATAGTGCACCTCAATGTAATGCACTCTCCCTTTACCCCTGCATCTGTGATCTGGTTCCCAAGGCTCCTTGCAATGGTAGAAAATTCCCTTGCCCTTTGTTTTTTTTTATCCATGAGGCTCTAATCTCTTTATTTTCTTTTGATAAGTTTACCAATTTTGAGACTTGCGCTCCTGAATTTCAACAAGTGTTTTCTCCAAATTATTCTCTAACTTCTTACATTGTTCTAACATCTCTTCTGTTAATGCTGCAATTCGCTTCAAATTATGTTCTGAACTTCTTTGCAATTCTTGCAAAAGTTCCATCCTCCTAGACATTATATTTACTCACAGGCTGGCAGATGAATTTACTCTGATACCACTGTAATGTTCCCAACCAAATCTGACATAAATATCATATTAATGTGGTTGAGAAATTTTTTCAAACACTTGGTATACCATCACTCATCTCTCTTGAAATCACTTCAATACTTGTTGTCCCACTTATCTCAAGATTAAGGGTTCAAGATTATGTCAAACACATCATATGCAACACCTAATCCCTTCCCAATGAGTGATTGTTCTAAATTTATGCTTGTTATTATGTTTATTTGCAGTTGGTTGGTTGAAGTGTTTTGTCAAACACTTTGCATACATATGGCTATAGATTTCCTATTTGGTTTTGCTTCTTATGTATGGTGGTTGTTGGGCATGAAATGACATGTAAATTACACAAGAAATGCATAGGAGACAATACTAAGAAACTACAATACACAATGAAGCCAAAATAACTCAGATCTAATTTTATTATTTAATTTTCTAACGTCAATACATGGGTGAAGAGATCTTATGTAAATCTGATACAAAATTATATGGATGATGTAGAAGGCTCCAAACACTAAAATTATGCAACAAACCAACTCTATAAACCCTCCAAATGGTACCCACAATAGATCTCCTCCAAGAATTCAATCTACCACATGAGAACCAAGCTACCAAGCGCTAATAATTCACCCTGCTCCAATAATTTCGCCCAACCACTAATCAATCTATTTTCTAAAGGGATGGCACTTAAACCCTTCTCCAAAATTCACCCAAGGTGAGTATAGTTCAACCCCAAGAGATAAATGCTCAACCCTATTATTACATAAGGTTGTCAAGGGTCATAGGTGTGTGTCAATATACCCGAATATGTAGTCTTTCATTGTCTCTATCCTTTTCGAAGACCAAATATTAAGCTTTTCCCCCCTTCGGCTTGTAAATCATTCTCTATTTGCCCTTGTTCGTTTGCACGCCCTGGTTTTCCTTAAATATCTTACTGGAGTGAAATCTTGGCCCCAATCCCCTCTATTTTTCTCCATGGATGAACACTCATCTCCTTTTTCAGTCATTGGTCTCATTGTTTTCCCAGCCTAGAGCCAGTCACCTAAATCCTTTTTCACACAGGCCACAACCATGGACAGAAAGAGCAAAATTCAAAGCAGCCCATTTCGAGCTTAAAAGAAGCAGGTAGTTGTAATCCTTCAGCGGTGGAGATTCCAGGAACAATCTAGATCAGTATCCATGGGCATCCAGAAGTCCAAATTTGCACAAAGTATAGCGCCAAATCAAAATTTTTGAAGTCCCCAAAGCACCGAAGTAAGCACGAGTCATTGATCTTGAAGGGATCACGTGGCGTCCGATCCAAGTGTTTGGGGAAATAAGCTTCAGGAGTTTTGAAGTGGGAAGTGTGTAAAAAATCCGAAGGGCCGAAGCCCGAAGTCCCGAAGTGAATCTGGACCATCCGTTAGCAGGGACACGCAGCAGCCAATCTCTCACTTTGGGAGTTTTCCTCCGAGAAAGTCTTCATGTTTCACATTCAAAAGCGTCGAAGTCCCGAAGTCCCGAAGTATCTCTCGACCATCTGAATCTAGACTACCATGTGTCATCAGATCTGTCACTCCGAGAGTTTTACTTTGGGAGTTTTGAAATGAGAAACATGCCAAATTCCCGAAGAGTCGAAGCCTGAAGTGTTGAATGGCCGAAGTCCTGAAACCTTCGGAAGTGCCAAAGCTCCTGAAGGCTTGAAGTGAATTTGAGTCATTCGTCAGCAAGGGCCACATGTCGACAGATCCATAGCTCCGAGTAAAAGCGCATGAAATAGGATGAGGTTTGAGATTTGATTTTTCCGGAGCCCGAAGACCCGAAGTAGCTCTCAATCGTTGATCGAGAAGGGAGAAGAAGGTTTGTCAATCTGGTTGAAAAGGTCAAAGTCCCAAAGCAGGAGCAGAGCCATTGATTGAAGCGGACGTGCGTCAATAGATCGACAAATCCAGGTAAAGTATAGAAGGTAAGAGAGACTTGAGTTTTGATTTTCCCAGAGCCCGGAGACCCGAAGTGGATCTCAGCCATCCAAATACATGAGACATGCATCATCAGATCCATTACTTCGGGTAAAATCCCTTGGAAGCGCAGGTTTGAGTTTTTTTTTTCCCGAAGCCCAGAGACGCGGATGGATCGCAGACGTTGATATTTAGAGGCCACACGTCGCTATATCCTTAGTTCCAGATACAAGCTACAGAAGACAGAGGAGGTTTGAGGTTTGAAAATTCTGAAGCTCGAATCACGAAGCAGATCTCGGTCGTCGATTCGAAAAGGGAAGATATGTTTCGTCCATCTGAAGACTACTAGAGCTAGGCCACTGATTAGGAAGCCTCATCTCAAACCACAAGATCAATGGTCACACTCCATTGCAGGGTCGAAAGGTGTGCACGTTTTTAAATTTCAAGGGCGGGCCACAATTGGAACCGTGGTTTTTAGAAAGGGACGTGTGGCAGTTCATGGTGAATTGTGGGGAAAAAAGCGGTTTGATTTCAAAACACCCTTGGTCTCTCCTATAATCATGCAATTGCATAGCGTCATGACCCTAGGTAACATTGAAGAAGGAGCAGGGGAACAAGAGCTAGCCCCCAAGCCCTAGAGAGCCAAATGTGTGGCAACCGTCAACACAGACATGTGGCACCCTTATGGTCTTGGAACATGGCCACTCCCTGAGCATTAACTCTCGTTCAATCTCTGAGGAAAGGCAGTTAATGAAAGTAAAGCTGGTGGTTCAAACCTCGACTCTCTCCATAAATGGAAGGCATGGAAGGCCCGACCATGGGGACTAAACCGTCATCTTGTGGTACTCCTATGGGCAGAGTTTCCTGCAAAACCCATGTTGATCTGAGCTCTCATCTGACAGAGGGGTGCACGTTCATTTTGATAGAAGAACTCGTCGATGTAAATCTTTGATTGTAGTGACCAGGCCACACTCTTGGTATTGGCGTATTGTTCTGAGTATAAATAGATAATTTTAATATTTTGTTAAGGTCATCAACTGGTTGAGCAGAGCTCCCTATTTTGTAATGTTTTGAGGCCAAAATTGTTCTTTGGTTATGTATAAAGTTTGAGACTTTCATGTTAATAGAAGTCAGCTTCTTTTCATCTCTCTATAAAAACTATGCTAAAACACTCGAGCATGGAGGATCCAGTCGAGGGTTGTTATGTTGTTGTAATGTAGGTTTGATTACAGTGGTATCGTGACCAATTTTAGTCATCTCCCTTGTTATCTTTCTCCCTCTTACACTGAATGGCTTGGGCATGGAGGATCCAGTCGAGTTGTCGTAGCTGCATTGTGATGTAGGTTTGATCATTGTGCTATTGTGACTTTGTTGTTTGGACATATTTCAGTGTCTGAAGCTTGTTCTCAAGAGTGATCTTGAGTTTGAGTTTTTCTTCTCCAAGTTGCTTGAAAGCCTGATGCTCATAGCAATCTTGTTCACCTTTCTCACAAAATCTTCCCTCTACTCACACTTAAACTCAATTCACTGACTGAAGTTAATGTGGCCCTCACTTCCCTGTGCATTTCTTGTCTAGTTTCGTGTTGAACATCATTCATATATTGAGTTGTGTCCATTGACCTCCACTCATATAAAACCAACATCCACCAAAAACTCTGATGGGTATTGGTCTTATCCTCCTGCAATCAGAGGGTGACTCTCAGTGCTAACAAACCCAACACCATAAATGAAGATCTTGACCTCTAAATATGGTCCCTCAAGAAATAATTCTCCCAACTATGAAAATAAATAAATATGGAGAATGAAAACCCCAATAATTTCAAGAAGATGTAACCTTAGGAATGGAAAATGTTCTTGGCACAAGATCTCTACCAGATCAGACTCTCTGAATCCAAATCGAATTGTTTTCTCCTTCACATTGCGCCCTCTCTGCAGGAAACCTCTATATCTGCACCCTGACTATTCTTTCACTATAAAAACCAAACTTGTGGCTGAATATAATGGTGAGGGAGGAATCTTTCACCTTCTTTACCAAGCTTGGATCAAGAATGGGAGAATCTTTCACTCCTTTTCTCATCTCTAGGGTTTATTTAGTCAAAACCCTCAAAACACTCAAGTAACTTGAGCTCTCTAGCCAAGAGGCCAGACATCAAAATATCAATCAACATCATGAGAGAATAGAGCCCCCTTTCTCTCTTTTATACTCATGTTTACCTTTTCTCTCCAATGACTTTTTAATTCACTTTTAATATTTCTTCATATAATCACTTTATTAATTAATTAAGATTTTTTCCTCTAAAAAGGTTATCAATTCTCCCTTATGGCTTCTCTGGCCACTAAAAGTCATTTTTCATGATCTTATCATATAGAGATCTTCTTCCCGATTCCAATGAGCTATTACACTAAGGGTTATCTTCAAGTATTATGCCCAAAATGACCTCCTTAGTGAATTTAATTAAAATATGCTCCATAATAACTCAAAATTACGAAATCATCGGAATGCAATGAAACCAAAGAGAAGATGTGCAGAATGGATCCTGATGATGAAATATGATGAATAACGTGAGTTGGGTCCCATAAATCTCATCAATACCTCTTGAACTCATTATCACCCCCAACTGGCTACTTTGACAGACATCCCACTCTGTAACATAACATAATCCAAAAATGGGGACATTACAAAAATGAATTTGGGAATTATATCATTGAAGTAATACTTAATAGGGAGTAATATTCCCACCAATGTAACAAAAGAGATGACAAAAAAAATTCCAATTCTTGTTGACACTATTGTGGGAGACCTATCTCAAAAGATTCCTCATACTGTATTGATCGCATGGGTTTCTCTCTCTAGTAATGTTTTTTTTGGACCCGACAATACATTTGTTTATGATATATCTCAAAAGACTTATCTCAATCCATTAGTCACATTGAGATAAATTGGGATTACCACTTCAATGGGATCTTAAGTGGTCCCATGGTCCATACTTGCATTATGTAGTTAGGGAGGACATATATGACGAAAAGTAAATAAGAAAGACAATAATATTGAACCCGCAGAAATGAATGAATGGATGTAAAATGAATGTATTTTAATATAAACACATTAACTATGTATATATATATATATATATATATATATATATATATATATATACACACACACATATAATGAGATTTCATTCTTCAAGAAGCCTCATCAGTTACCATGTTTGTTTCTTCACCAACGACTTGAACTCGTCCTTCATTGGAACTGGCTAGTTCCTTGATTCTTTATTGTGAAAACACATATAATGAGATTCCATTCTTCAAGAAGCCTCATCAGTTACCATGTTTGTTTCTTCACCAATGACTTGAACTCCTTCATTGGAACTAGCTAGTTCCTTGATTCTTTATTGTGAAAAGCCTCATATAATGATCTTGGTTCACATATGGAAGTTGACAATGCAAAGTAAGATAATCTTTGGGGGGCTTCCATAGTCCTACATATGAAATATCATTTTCAAGATTATTTGCATAGAGTAAGGCATTAGTGCATGACCCATGTTCATTGAGAACTTATTAGAATGACCAATTTCTCATGAATTTCAATAGTCCACTTACCACTCATGCATCATGTGATGCTCACAGGGGTGAAGAAGTGGGATTGAACTAGTGAAACGAATCACATATCATCAATCATCACCTTTATGACTTGCACTTGGTAGATTAATTGTTTAAGCAACATGCTAATTCTAAAATATCATTGAATCATTAGTAGGTTGGGTCATTCATAAACTTTGACACCCTTTTCTTTCATGTTTATGTTCCTTGAAATCAACTTGGTCAACTTCAACCCTTGGGTTCATAGGTTGGTCACTTTCTTTTCCATTAACATCCCATGTCATTGTTGATTTGTAAGGATCACCCTTCAGGTGTACTTCACAAGATCTCTTATCCTTTTTAGTTGAACATCACAATGCTTGAGTTATGGAACTTTCAAACAAAAATACACTTGAATTTTCATCAAACTTGTACTGCTTCAACTTGCGTACCAACATGTATGCATAATATCCAAACACTTTTAAATAAGAAACAAATTATTTATTACATGACCAAGCTTACTACTATCAATGATTGATTGCTAAAGCATGTTGTTGTTTGTGCAATTTTTCCCAAAAAGAGTCATCAAGGCCTTCTTGTTCTATCATGCACTTAGGCATCTCCCATAGAGTCCTATTTTTCCTCACTTCAACTCCATTTTGTTGTGGTGCACATGGAGTTGACTTCTATTTAAGAACGCACATGATTTCTTACATAATAATTCAAAATCGTTTGAGAAATATTCCCCACCATTGTCACTCACACAATTTAGTGTCAATCCAGTGTCCTTTTAACATAAGCCTTAAAATCCTTAAATTTTTCCAGTGAAGCCTTGTTATATTTCCTAAATAGATACATTGAGGCCCATAAAAATTTGCTTAAGTCTCCTCATGGACCCATCATTGGAATTAA
This sequence comes from Picea engelmannii, assembly GCA_009831015.1. NCBI lineage: Eukaryota > Viridiplantae > Streptophyta > Pinopsida > Pinales > Pinaceae > Picea > Picea engelmannii. The sequence goes on along the minus strand of ML780162.1, from coordinate 193,641 downwards.
TTGGAATCTATTAATATTTTGGGTATGTAGATTCTAAGTGAATTTGAGAACTCATGTTTCAATGATGAAAGAAATCCTCCAAAGGCCCGATGAAATCAACAAAAGATAGGTTAGTGATAGGTATTCCATGTTAACATTAGAAAATAAGGAGTGCCAAATGAACACTGTAAGGGTAAAGACTGAAAGATTGAGTGTTGCACAACATGTTGATGATGCCACTCCAACATGATGAAGTCAACAATATGACAAGTGAACCAATTAGGGGATAACACATGGTAGGGTGAGATCAATGTCATTCAATGAGAAAGGTCATTGCATTACACTTGGCCCAATGAATGTGTACCACGTGGAATTCCATTTCCTCATTTTATTCTCCTTTCTTTTCAACGAAAATTTTTTAAGTGCTTTCTTTCTAGACTCAAGAAAGTGGGGCCCTTCATCAGATTATATAAATATTTTAGTTATGAAAGCTAGGTGTAAAAAGTCTCATGTTTCTCAATATACACAACATTCTTAGTGGACTCAATGAAAAACTAAAATAGAGTACATAATATCATGAATCTAGGATACAACAGGTTGAAAAAATGTAGCAAAGAAACAAGACCCTACCACATAAGAAAATATGGGACCAATCAGATTATGCCATGTATTTAGGGTAGACATAAGAGTTGGCCTATGTTTAGAGTGTGTCTTTAAAAATGGGTTGTGTGCCTGTGGTTTCATTTTCCTATTGAGGAATGGAATCAAGAGCCTTGAGAAGGATGTTGTGAGCACTTCTAGAGTAGTTGAGAGTTCCTATAATCCCTAGACATACGATTCCTAGCCAACCGAGTGCACTTGATCCTTGGAGGGGAGTAAGAAGGCATGAGGGACTGTGTGTCAGAGAAGGGGGATCACATTCCTTGGGTTGTGCAAGTTAAAGCGGGGAGAGCACTAGTGGATTGGAATTGTTGTTGGAGTAAAACCTGGGTTTTGAGTTGTTGAATGTGGAGAGTGGACAACAAAGAGAGCCAAACCCCTTTTGGAGTAAAAAAATGAACATGAATCCTATGGTTGGGAGGAACATCCTTTGTACACGGCTAGTTGGTTATTTTATAAACATATAAAGTATTTGGTATTTTTATTGTGTTAATTAAACTGTGTATATATGTTTAATTTGAATGTTGTAGAGTATGCTTAAATAACATGCATTCATGGTTTTGTATATGTTGTTAGACACGTGTTAAATTATGGGCCTTCCGCCCCTTGCTTTATTTTATATGTGTGGGGTGTTTGGTTTTAATCCATTTTTAGTAGGCGGGTATTTTACAGATTAGTATCAGAGCAAAAATTTCATGTTTGTTGGTAATGGGTATGTTAAAAATTGGTATCAGAGATTTTGGTTCAACATTATAACCATATGGGATGAACCCTTATGAGAATTTTGTAAATTCGTTGTGGTAGAGTTAGTCTATGTCGAGTTTGGAAAAAATGGTGAATTTCATAGTGAAATTCCCAATTTTTGGGTGAAACCTACATATAATTTGGAAAAGGGATGACAAATTGATAGTCATGATGTCGAGTTTTTCCATGGGAAGCTCAGTTCAGAGATCCCATGGTGGCCAGAAAAGAAAAGAACATTTTCAACTAAAAAATAAAATTTCAAAAAATTATAAAACTTTCAAAAAAGTTATTATAATAATTTTTGGGATTTTTGAAAAATTTTGTACATATGGTGACGTGGAATGTACATGTGACATAGAATGACATGGACACATTGGTAGCACCATGGTGGCGGAAGACAGGGTTCATGGAATAGAATTGATGAATCAACGACCAAGATTTGAGATTGATGACCCAGATTCATTCGAGATTTGGTAAAAAACTTCTAAGTTTTCAAAGTTCGGCGAGTTTTGGTGAAGTTTGAATGAAACTTAGAAGAAAATTGTCTATCCCCGATGAATTTTTTGGAGTTTGGTGACTTTTGGCAAAGTTAAAATGAAATTTAGAAGGAAATCACCGATCATCGATGGAGAAGAGTGAAAGAAAATCACCAATTGCAGATCGATGATCGAGATTCATCTTCAGAGTTTGGAAAAGTTTACTAGATTGATGGTCGAGATCCATCTTTGGAGTTTGGCGAAGTTTAGCAGATTGATGGTCGACATCCATCTACAAGTTCGACAAAGTTTGAAAAGGGTTGGAGAATTGATGGCTGATATCTCTTTTGATTGTGATATCAATGGTCTAAATCCATAGCGGTGTTGGTAAAATTTTTTCTAAGTTAAACAAGTTCAACAATGTGAAATGAGTTCGACTGATTTTCGATGGAGTTATTGGAGTTTAGCGAAATTCTATGAAGTAGGGACTTTTTTCAGGAATTCGTGTATCACCGATGTGAAGGAATTTGTTGATCATTGATGTGAAGGAATTCACCAATCGTCGCTGGATATTATTAGGGTTTGGATAAATCTTATAAAGTAGGGATATTTTTCGTAAATCACCAACAAAAGAAAATGGTCGATCGATGATGGACTTTTTGGGGTTCGACAAAATCCTATGAAGAAGTGACATTTTTGTAGATCGTCGATGGAAGAAGTAAGTCAATCGCCAATGGAGGGAAAGGAGGATGATGACATGGCTGAATTAGGGGATGAAAGGTGGACATCAGAAGCCATGTGCTATGCCATGTCATCTAGGTTGCCACATCAACAAAATGATAGTTTTTATGGAAACAAATATGGAGCCAAAAACTTGTTTTGGCCACAAAATGATCATTTCAACTTAGAATCAGAAGAAATTTAAGGGGTATGTATACAATGACAAGGGATACAAAAGTGTCAGTGAGGGCCATGGGCCAATTCTGCTTCATTTTTTTGAAAAACACAAATTAGTGGGCTTTAAAGACCTCGGTTGTGCTCAATAACTAGGGCCCAGATGAAGGTGAAAATTTTACAGGGATCTTAAAAAGAAGGCACGACGATACCCATTTGGGCTCCTAAAAAAATTCAAAAGAGGTTGGTGTGGGGATGCTCAAACATGGCACAATCCACTATTCATGTGTGTGTTTTGTGGATTTTTGAAATCTTCAAGAGGGGAAAAGGGAGCCTAGATCTACAATACACATAATTTGATTTAGTCGACATGTTATCTACACATCAATCTAGATAGCTTTGTCTCGAGAAACTTTTTTCCAATTTTTCTCCGTTTGGGAGATGACTAAAAATTTTAAGTCAAGAGAAGATGTAAAAGTGCAACATCGTCAATTCTAGATTTATATAGAATTTGACTAGAGCATCATATTACAAATCTAAAAGTTGCGGTGTATTTCCAATAATAAATCTTATTTGTGTCTGATACAAATTTGTTCCCGATTCCTGACCGATTTTCTTCTAAAGGTGGCAGAAAATGGTCTCTCAGCCAAATTGCACTAGTGAAAACAGAGAACAATTGAGTGGAAATGACAAACTTCAAAAGGTTGTAAATTTTACCTCAAAACTCGGAATGAGGCATGTATACAACCATTGGAAATGTAATATAGAGGAAAACATAAAAGAGGGATTCAGTTCTTTGAGGAAACATCTAGTAATTTTATCAAGTTGTAGGAAAAAGAGCATTTGGACTCTATGAACCATGCAATCGCTCAATGTGAAAGTTTTCCAAATAATGTCAATTTTGGAAAAATATTTCCAGATGTTAGAAGTACATGCCAAAGGTGAGTATTGGTTCAAAAACAGTGATGATACTCATGATAATTCCTATGTAGAAGTATAGAGGCATGTTTGGAAATGCAACAACCTAGAAATGGAAAAAGGGGGATGAGCTTTGATAA
>ML780162.1:155115-178054 GCA_009831015.1 Picea engelmannii | reverse complement strand
ACAATCTGTGAGAGAGCCCATGTGATGGGTGTGTCATACTCCTCTAGACTGAGTTTAGATGATGTGTGGTCTCTCGTGCTCCTTTGGACTGATTTGAGACGAATTGAGATAGTCTCCTATCAGACTCCTATGGACTTAGTTGAGTCGACTTGAGATGGCTCTCTTGATGGTACTCATATGGAATTAGTTGAGTTGATTTGTTGAGAGCGACGTCCCTGTGGTTGAGCACAGGTGGACGTGTCCCTAGTGGCTGAGCACTAGAGGATGTGTGGATCCCTTGTTGTATTGTCTAAGAGTAATATTTACTGTGTAACCCTAATTGTGTAAAGGGTACAGTTTGGCCCCACCATGTAAAGATAATTAATATTTGTGTAAAGATTAATTATATTATTGAGTTATAGAAGTCGGCCCTATTATGCCAATAGACACACCTATTGTTGTGTTAAGTCTTGTATAAATAAGAGAGTAAATCCCCATTGTGGATCACTCTCTCATACTTCATTGTAACATTGTCTCAAGCTACTTGTATGGCTGAAGTGCACACTTCTCTTATGCACAATTTTTCTAGGTCATAAAGCACCCTCTTGTGTGCACTAGGGTTTGTGGTGTAAGGGTGATCTTCTCTTGACTCTATAGCAAAGGATTGGTGGGTTTTTCCCTTGATTGAGAAGGGTTTTCCCAGGATAACTTCTTGCGTTCTTATGCATTGTTATTCTTCTTTTGATCTTGGTTACTGCAACTATTGTATATTGTATTGTTGCATTGTTTATTGTTCAAATTCATGCTAAATTGAAATAAACTACATGTGCTTGAGCTAAGCATTAAAATTCAACAACTTCAACATGTTCATGAGTTTGGTTGTGATGAATATGCTCATGTTCATAGGGAGAAGTAGTCAAAGTTGGATAACAAGGTAGTGAAATGTATCTTCATCGACTATGGCATTAGTGTGAAAGGGTACACGATTTGGGATCCTATAGTTGAGAAAGTTTTGTAAGGTAAAATTTTATTTTCAAAGAAGTTAAATCTTCTTCCACAATTTTGCAGCCATAAGAGGATGAGAAGAAGTAAATTGTTCAACTTCAACCCAATATTGATAAGGTTGAACTAGAAAATGAACTATAATTTCATGATGCACTTGATGAGGAGGAGAGCCCACATAGTTTGGAAGAGGAAGTAGAAACTCCACCTGAACCTTTGAGGAGGTCCAATCGACAAATATGGCAAGCATATATGTGTAATTATAGCTTGTCTAATTTCAGATGCACATTTTCTTTATATACTAACACTGATAATCCTATGTCTATGAAAGAGGCAATGGATATGGGAAATAGTGAGCCCTAGAGATTGTCCATGGATGAGGAGATGGCTACACTCAAGAAGAATGATACATTGGCCTTGGTACCATTTCCTTATTGATGAAAACCCATATGATGCAAATGGGTTTTCAAAGAGAATATCAGTTCATATGTCAGTTTTGGAAACTACAAGGTGAGATTGGTTGTGAACAAATATTCCTAGGTTGAGGGGGTGGACGTTGGTGAGAAACTTTTTCTAGTTTCTAAGTTAACATATGTCACATTCATGTTATCTATAACAATGGATTTTGATTTAGGGATAGAACATAAGGATGTGAAGACAACATTCCTACATGCTGACTTGGAGGAGAGATCTATATGACACAGTGAGAGCACTACATTGAAAAAGGTAAAGAGTTATTGGTTTGCAAATTAAGAAAATCTTTGTATGGTCTCAAATATTCACCTAGAATGTGGTACCAAAAGTTTGGTTATTTTGTGTTGAGATTGGGATTTCTAAGATCCAAATCAATTCATTAATTGTATTACAATTAGGATGGTGGTCATTTCCATGTTATTACTTTGTATGTAGACGATATGTTATTTTTTGGTAATAGTAAGGATGTGATTAGTGATTTGAAGTTTCAACTTGTACCATGGTTTGACATGAAGAAATTGGGGGCTATAAATTTTATCTTGGGAATGGATATAAGAAGAGATAGAATGAACATAATCTTTGGTTGGGCCATAGTAAGTATGTGAACCCTATGCTGCAAAATTTTCACATGGAAGATTGTAGACCATTGAGTGTTCTTATTTCTATAGGAACTAAGATTTCAATTGAGCAATGTATTTCAACAACTAAAGATATGGACGATATGGCTCATATCCCTTATTCTAGTGTAGTTGGTAGTTTGTTGTACTCTATGGTCTGTACCAAACTAGACATTTCCCATGCAATGGAAGTCTTGATCTAATTCATGGATAATCCTTGACATGAACATTGGGTTGTAGTGAAGATATTCTTCGAATATTTGAGAGGTACTTATGAGTATTCCATTCGTTATCATGGTGATATTTTAGGGGACTTGCACTAAATGGACCTAAAAGGTTATGTGTATTTTGATTGGGCAAGGGGTGTGGATAGGAGGATATCTATTAGTGGATATGTGCTTTGACTATTTGATGGAGTAGTGAGTTGGATGAGAAAGTGGCATGTAGTGGTTTCTTTGACCACTATAGAGGTAGTGTATATTGCAGCTACTCATGCCTATAAGGAGGTTATTTGTCTTATGAAAATATGTTCATCTATTGGGATAAGTTAGAGAGATATTATAGTTCTGTGTGATAGTTAAAGTGTTGTTTGTTTAGAAACGAACCTAACCTTTCATGCAAAGACAAAGCATATTGATGTCTAGTACCATTTTGTTTGAGACATGGTAGAGGATGGAAAGGTGATATTGGAGAAATTTGACACTTTGTAGAATGTTACATATGCATTGACAAAGTCAATGAAGATTGATAAGTTTAGGTGGTGCTATGAGTCATTGGGCCTCATGACCCTTAGTAGTTTTTTCACAGTTTGATGCAATCTCTCTTATGCTCTTGAAAGGCATAAAGGTGTATGATAAGTGGAAGAATGTTAGGATAGGTGTGTCATAAACATTGTAGTTATCTCAATGAGAGTGAGCATGCACATGACCCATGTTGTGGTAGTGAGTTTTTAGTAAAAGCCAAAGAACATTGTGGTAGTGAGATTTTAGTAAAAGACAAAAAATAATATGACAATTATCTCAAGCATGGAGTAATGATTTCAGTGAAGACCAAAAACTGTGGATGATTTATTGCATGAGGAATTAGAAACCATAAACGCTTTATGTTTTTTTTATGCTTATATATTGAGTGTTTGGGTTGTAGGTATTGTATGAGGTTATTGAAGGGATTGTTGTGTTGCTGAAATTTCTCTAGAACTCGTATGCCATTGATTACTCCTATTAAGAGCACATAGACTCTAAAAGTGTATTGTAACATTTTTTAGTTGTTGAATAATACATTGAGCTTGCTTTGAAGTGTGGGGTTTTTTTCCCAATAAATCATTGTTTTTTTAGTTTTTCTACACATTCTTCTCTCATTGATTATACTAGGAAGTGTATTCTACACTTTTGCTTTCTTTTAGTTCTTCCACTTTATGAGGTACTATTTAATTACTTAGTTCTATTGTTTCTTGATCCATTTTTTGATTATTGTTTCAAGTTTTAGCATGATTTTTTCCCTCTTCATCAATATCTAGCAAAATAGTGTGAACTGCGATCTTTTCATCGATTACCTTCTTTAAACAAGAAACATGGAAGGTTGTATGTACATGTGAATATGGAGTAAAATCCAACATGTAAGCATATTGATAATCCTCTACAACACCTTACAGAGACCATAGTACTTGGTTGTTAATTTATTGTCCGATTTTTTTGCTTGAGAAACAACTGTTTGTATGGTTGTATCCTCATAAATACTCAATCCACGACTTCAAAGTGTCTTTCACTATGATGTTGATATGATTTTTATTTCATAATGTTTTATGTTATGGACAAGTTGTTCTTCAATAGTTGTAGAACCTCTTGGGTGATTGATGTGATCTTCCACTAATTGAGCCTTAGGTTTCCTTCTCAAGGGTGATATGATTGATGGAGGATGATACTCATAGAGTGCCAAAAATGGGGACATTTTGGATGATGTATGGAAGGAAGTATTGTACAACCATTAACAAAGGTAACCATTTAATCCATTGTGACTATTTGTCAAATGCAAAACAATGGAGATAACCTTCTAGACATGTATTCACAATCTTAGTTTTCCCATCAAATTATAGATGGTAACATGAGTTGTGAGCTATTTGAGTACCCACACAAGAAAATGAGTCATTCCAAAAATTACCAGTGAAAATTGGATCTCTATCACTCATAATAATATTTGGGTTTCCATGTAGCGTTTGAACTATTTCCATGAATGTTTCAGCTATTGTACTTGATTTAAAAGGATGAGAAAGTGAAAAAAAATGGGCATACTTTGTGCATTGATCCACTACCACCACGATCATGATATTCTTCCCTGTAAACTTTCGTAGAAATGTGGTAAAATCCATTGAGACCTCTTCCCAATGCTAACTTAGTATGGCTAACAATTCTAAAATATACAGGTTCTTTATTGTCTCTCCTTTTCTTTGTTGGAAAACTAGACACTCTACAACAAACTTTTGAACATCAGTTTTAAGACCCTTTGAAAAAAAAAATCGTTCTTTATCTTGTGATAAGTTTTCAAAAATATTCAGTGTCCTCCTATAGGAGAAGCGTGCAGTTTTGAAATGGAATTGTGTTTGAGTTGGGAATTCTGACATAAATTCAAATACAAATGATCATTATACCAAAGTGAATCATTCTTCCACACAAATTTATCTAATGCACTAGGGTCCTATTGTAGTTGTTGAATGAGTCACCTTGTATAATGGTTTTTCCTCCATTCTATCCTTGCTTTTTCCACCTAGTTAGTTTGTAGAATTGATATAGCACAAAGTAAGGCTTCAATGTCTTCTTCTTTATTTGAAAGTCAATATGCCATTGCTTAATTGCATGTAGTGTGGCCAAGATTTCCTTGTCATAAATGGGTTTGAGTAAGATTTTTCCTTTATGTTGGTGCCTTTCATAGCCAACAAACCTTCCTTTTTGTATTATAACTACACCAATGCCATGCCTCATGGCATCAGAATCAACAATAAAGGTTTATGTGAAATTAGGCATGGCCAAGATAGGAGTTATACACATAACCTCCTTTAGTATTTTAAAGGCTTGGAGTTACTTCTTCAGTCCAAGAAAATGAATTATTTTTCAATAATGATGTTAGAGGTGTTGCTATTCATTCATAGTTCTTGAGAAACTTGTGATAGTAGCCCATACATGCTAAGAATCCCCTAATATTATTCAAGGTCTCAGAAACCGACCATTCCATCATAGCTTTAATTTGTTAGGGCCCACCTTGACACCCTGGTGAGATACAATATGACCCAAATATTCCACTTCCTGAACCCCAAAAATAAAATTGGAAGACTTTTCATGTAGTTGTTGCTCCAATATTTTTTAGACCATGTGAACATGTTGTACATGCTCTTCCCAATATTTGTTGTAAATTATTATATCATCAAAAATACCAACACACAATTTTTGAGGAAGGGCCTGAAAATAAAATTCATCAAGCTTCGAAATGTTGAAGGTGCATTAGTAAGGCCAAAAGGAATCACCAAAAACTCAAAATGAATTTCATGTGCTTTAAAGGTTTTTTTAGGGATGTATTCATCCCTCCTAATCTAATGATATCTTGAACGAAGATCCAACTTAGTAAAGAAAATCATTCCTTGCAATTCATTAATGGCATGAATATAAAACTTATCTTTAATGGTGATATTGTTGAGATCTCAATAATCCTGACACATATGACATGAACAATCCTATTTGGAAACCATCAATGATAAAGAAAAATCTCTTTGACTATATCGAATGATGCCAACCTCTGGCATTTCTTGAACCATATGTTCAATCTCACTCTTCTGGCCTAGGGATATTTGTAATGTTGGATGCTACGAGGAAGGATTTCCATGATCAATCAAATATTATGAGAATGCTTTCAACCAAGAGGAATACCTTTTCACATCTCAAGAAATACCTTGGAATGATTACCAATAACTCTTTGAATATCCAAGAGCATAGATGGTTTAGATGTTTGAACATGTAGTGAGCCCATTTGTGCATCTACTCCCAGTTGTCCCCCTTATAACATTTTTTTTCATATTATTAGAAATGATCACTTTAGATGGTTTCACTTGCATACCCTTGAGTTTAATTTCCTTGCTTTATGAGGAAAATCTCATGAAAAGTTCTTGAAAATTAAAATCCATTGTTCCTAATGGTTCTAACCATTGGACCCCTAATGCCACATCAACACCACCCATTTGGATTGAAATCATTGGAATATCCAAGAAATGACCCCCCGTAGTAAGGTTAATACTATGGCACTTTATTACAATTTATGGTACCTCCATCCACAATCATTACCCAAAACTTTGGTTCTAGATATTTAAAGCAATTGAGAAGTTTGACTAATTTGTAGTTAGTAGTTCAACTAATTTGTAGTTAGGTTTTTGGAGGTTCTTATAGGAAAGGGAGTGTCGGGCTCTATATCTCTTTGATACAGCATTGGGTTTCCAACAATGTTACTCGATTGGCCTTTCATGGCTCTAACTAAGGAGGATGGACCACACCCTTAGTCATATTATCTGATTCCCAAGTATGCGAGAGTCATCTCTCCTATTGTTGTGATCAATATACTATAGATATAGATGATCAAAAGGCTATCTAAGTATGTTATTTATCTTTCCAATGGAGATTCCTATATACCCTAGGGTACGTGGAAGATCAAAATCATATATAGATTCTACCTAATGTAGTACTACTCTTTGGGCACCAACAAAGATGTATAAGGGTGTCCAATGATGACCCCACATAGATTGTCTATGTATAATATTCATAGCCATATTTTTACCCATTGAAGGATAGATCTCTATGTTTATAGATGTCGATACATGTATTTAGCCTAAAAAACTTAATTGTTGCAAAATCGAGAAAAAATAGGGTCTCCGTAAAACCCTTGTAAAGCCCTAATTTAAGGGACTGCTCTACTAGCCAAATAGAAACCTTTTACAACTTCACCAAATCTATTCATCTATTGATTAAATTTTGTTCTCTTTAGGTTCCTACTCATCCCATGCAAGTTGGACCTTCTTAGAGAAATTTATAGTGGAATTACTAGAACCTATTTCTTTTTCCCTATTTTAAGAGAGTGAAATTGTATGCATTTCCACTTGGCCAATATTTACCTCACATGTATGAAATTTTGATTCAAAACACACCAGTTCATTGTATTTCCAATGCCCCTGGTGGCACTCAAATTGGAGCTTTCACTCCTCAAATATCATTGCTTTACCAAATTTATTTTCTTAAGCCTAGTTTGAGGACTAGACAAAAAACCTAACTTGCATAGCCTAAAACTTTGAAAATTGAATGAACAAAAATTTGAAATCTTTATCCAATATACTTCTCTATGTCCTTTGTCACCATTGAAAATTTCATTCAATGAAAATGACTCAAACTTATTTTAGAGAAAATTTAAATGGCAAGATGACTTGTTTGAAGGAGCCAAACTAAGGATCATCTACTTTGATACCAAATGTTATGGATCAAATAGCCAAATAACCATAAAAGGACCTAATTCAATGATTTCACTATAGGGTACCAGATATATTATGCAAAGAAGAACATAATAATTATGATGGATACCAGCAAAAACAACAAAATATAGAGAACAATAACATCATAAATGATACCTTTATTGATAGAAATCCAATTTCACTTGCCTCTTCGAGGGGGAAACCTCCAACATAGCAGAGATCAATTACAAAATAATTCTCAAGAAAAAGATTTATCATGCCTTCTACTTCTATTTATACTAATTCTATCTTCTAAAGAACATTCTAGAGGAAGATATTTCTAAAAGCGAAAACTTCTATTAAGTCTTCTTATATTAGACTTGTTTAGATTATTATATAGGCCTTATTTACTAATGTCAGCCTTTATTACATAGAAAACATATGATTTTACCTACGTGGTGGTTTAGGGAGGTTATGTCCCTAACATACCCTCCCCCTTGAAAACCAACCTTGTCCTCAAGGCTTGAGATGGGGAAATTGTTGCAGAATGGTAGCCGACTCCCATGTGTCATATTCAAGTAGTGTATCCTTCAATTGAACTAAAACCTCCTTGATGGTGTGTTGATGGAGACAATGCTCGGGGCGGTCCAACACTGCTTGGGGCTACAAAAAAATGGATCCTTCTTCATCCAATTCAAGGAGATTGGTTTGAGTTTGACACTTAGTTCCAATCACTTTATTTAAGCAAGAGACATGAAAAATAGGATGGATCTTAGAGTTACCGAGGAGAGATAACAGGTAGGCCACGAGCCCACGTGATTGAGAATTGTATAAGGACCATAAAACTGGGGAGAAATTTTCTAACAATGTTCAAATTTGAGTGAAGTTTACTTATATGGTTGCAGATGAAGAAACACCTCGTCCCCTTCAACAAATTGATGTTCTGAATGACCTTGATCTACTTGTCTCTTCATGTGATTATGAGCCATGACCAAATTTTCTTTGAGGATACAAAGAATGGAAGCTCTGAATGTAATTGTATTGTTGATGTCTTGAACCTTGGATACACTGGGAAGGTAGGAGAGAACAAACAATAGATTTTTACCATACACTGCTTCAAAGGGATTCATGTGGGTGAAAATATGGTAAGATGTGTTGTACCACCATTTAGCTAGTGGTAACCATTGAGCCCATTGATTTTCTCTATCAGACGTAAAACACCGCAAATATGTTTCCAAGAACTTGTTGACAACTTCAGTTTGTCCATCGGTCTGGGGATGATTGGCCTGGTGAGATGTAGTTGGGTTCCTTGGAGCTTGAACAATTCTTGTCAAAAATTGTTGGTCAAAGTTGGATCACGGTCGAAGATAATAGAGTGACACATGAAATGGAATTTGAAGATATTATCCATAAAAAGTTAAGCCATTGTGGATGCAATGAATGGGTGTTGGAGGGCATAGAAATGAGCATAGTTGGAAATGTGATCAACTACAACCATGATGATGAACTTATTGCTCGATTTGGGTAAGATGACAATGAAGCCCATAGAAATATTCATCTATATTGCAGGTGGAATAGGGAGCGGTTGGAGTGTGCTTGGAGTTTTGAATTTTTTTACCTTATTGCACTGACATGTATCACATTCAACCACAAAGGTGTGGATGTCCTGTTTCATGCCTTCCCAAAAAAAATAATGTTTGACCTATTCATAGGTTTTGTGAAAGCTCAAATGTCTAACTGTGGGTGAAGTATGAAGTTTGAAGAGAAAAGTGGATTTAAGGTGACATTGTTTGCTTAAATACACGTGACCTATATAGTGAAGCTCCTCATTGTGTCAAGAGTATCCTAGAGAGGCCTGAGGATCATGTTGCAATTGTTGGATCAGGTGAGAAAGTTTGGGATCTTGAAACCATTTCTGGCGAACGAATTGTAGTCAATCTACTACAATGAAAGAGAGGGAAAAGAGGGACCCTTCTTCATATTTCCTTGAAAGAGCATCAACAATCACATTTTATTTTCCCTTCTTGTAAACAATCTCATAATCATAACTAAACAACTTAGTCACCCATTTATGTTGCTTCGGGATGAAATTCATGAAATTCTTTGTTCCAAAAAATACTTGAGGCTGCGATGATTAGTTTTAATTTGGAAGCATTGCCCCAACAAATAAGGATGCTAGAGATCCACTGCATGCAAAATAACCAACATTTTCTTTTCATAGGTGTATTTTCACAAATGTCGCTCTGAAAGTTGCTTACTAGTGAAAGCCAAAGGTATAGCATCTTTCATGAGTATTGCCCCAATGCCTTTCTTGGAAGCATCACATTCCAGGACAAAAATTTTGGTGAAGTTCGACAATACCAGAACATGAGTAATGCACATAGCCTCTTTTAAGGTGTGGAAGGATTGATCAGTTGCATGACTCCAACTGAAAGCATTATTTTTAAGAAGAGCAGTGAGAGGAGTTGCAATTTCACCATAATTATGAACCAAATTATAATAATAGTATGTTAAAACTAGTAAACCACACAAAATTTTAAGATTTTTAGGGCGAGGCCAATATTTCTTGGCTTCAATTTACTTAGGATCCACATATACACCATCCTTGCTGACAAATGACCTAGGTACTCTACTTTAAAGGATCCAAAAGTACATTTAAAGTGTTTGAGAAAAATTAGGATTTGATCCACATGGGAGAGATGGGCTTGACAAGGTTTACTATAGATGAGGATATCATCAAAGAAAACTAAGACAAAATGATGGAGGAAAGGATAGAAGACATGATTCGTGAGAATTTGAAAAGTGGAGGGTGCATTACATAGGCCAAAGGGCATGACCAAAAACTCATAGCGACCCTCATGAGTTTGAAAGACAAACTTGGGAATGTCTTCCTCTTTCATACATATTTGGTGGTATCCAGAACGAATATCAAGTTTGGTAAAGTACTAAAAACCACTCAATTCATCCAAAAGGTCATCAATGATAGGAATAAGAAATTTGTATTTGATTGAGATTTTGTTGAGGGCACAAAAATCAAGACACATGTGCCAAGTGCCTTCTTTCTTGAGTAGTGTTGGCCCTCGACCAAGTTTTGAGGAAACATTGGTCATGTTTTTGGGACTTTGACAGGTTGGTCAAAGATGGAGCACCCAGGCAAAGTTGAGATCACGGGATCTCACTTGTTTTGTGGTATTTTTAGGCTTTTAGGGTTTATGTAATGGGTATGGGATGTCAGCCTATGGCTTTACCCATGATTAGGCCTTTTTGTAATGTATAAATAGATAGCTAAGCATTGTAAGTTAAGGTGCTAACCTTTATAAGTTGGCTTCATGCAAGAATATGTAAAGGTTGTTAAGTGTGAAGAGGAATCATTGGCTTCTAAGTGTACTATGTGTTGAGACTTGCAGAGCTAAGTGCAAGTGATTGTAAGAGGCTTTGTGCAGATAGACTGTGTAAGGATTTGTGCTATCAAGGAGTTGGCTTTGTGCCTTGACCTGATTTTGGGGAAGGTGGATCTAGTGCGTTGTGCGCAGGTCACCTGTTTAGTGTGAAGTTGAGCTCTCTGGATTTGTGCATAAGAGTCGACGAATGTAAGGAGATCGAAGACTAATAAAGAAGAAGAAGAAGAGTCGGTGGACATATCCCCACACTGGGGAGAACCACGTATATCCTGTGTTGATGTGCTTTGTGCGATGTTGTCGATGTTGTTATATGCTTATTTTCTTAGTGTTGTTGTTATAACATATAATGAATGCATCCGATGTTGTTTCTTAGTGCTTAAAGATGTGAATGTATGTTATATATGAGATGATTTTATGTGTTAAATGATTGTATGTGATTAATCTTGATTACTACTGCACTAATCTATAATAAGGGTTTAACCTGCAATGTGGATAAAGTTCAAGAACTAATGCATGTTATTGGCTAAGTGTTATTTCAAGTGTTGTAATCATAGATCTGTGTCCCAACTATGTTGTAGACACCTGAGTCCTACAACCCCCCCTGCCTCTACCTCGGGTGAGACTTCATCTTCTTCGCAGGTGTTGTCGAAAGGGCCAGTAGTTAGGGTTTTGTTGGTGCGTTGTTGAAGCGTTGAACCCTGGGTCTTCCCCTGTGCCAACAAATGGTTATGTTGTCGGGAAATGAAACTGTGATTGTTGGGAACTGAAGAAAAGAGAAATATTTGTGCATAGATCTTTTGTTGTAGTGCGCAATATTCTACTTGACTTGCGAAGCTCTGTGCTAAGAAAGAAACTCGATATGAAGAAAAGAGGTAAGATCTTAAATCTTTGTGCTATGATAAAGGTAAGATAAGTGGAAATTTTTTCTTCAAAAGTATGAATCTAGGTATGTTTGATAGATTTTATCCTAGTCTGAAAACTAGGGCACAGTTAGAAGAAAGAAGGGATCTGAATAAAATTGATAGAGATAGTGAAAGATATGGTATTCCTATGTATAGAAAGAATTTTTGGAGTAACAAGTGGATGCAGTAACCTAGAAAGAATTTTTTCATATTGCAGGTCCAGCACGGTGATCCCAGTGCACAGTACAGGAGAGGTTGGGGTTCACTTAAAAGAAAGAGAGGATTGACACTGTGCTATAATTGCATAAGACCGGGACATCTTGTTAACAAATGCCCTGGTATAGGTACTATTTGTCTTTGTTGTAAAGATATTGGTCATGAGGTTGAGGATTTCCCAAGAATGATTACTAAAGTTGAAAATATGAACCTAAGACAAGAAAACTATAAAGAAATTCAAGAGGCTAAGGATATGTTAGCGAACCAGAAAGAATCAGAGACTATGTTATTACAGTTGAAAGAAACACTGAATGATCATAGAGACGTCAGTTTACCAGAGATATTGAAAGAAAAGCAGTGCATAGAAACAATAACAGGAGACTTCAACATAGCCTATGTCTTGGATGAAGAAACACATGTTAATGTTATGCCAAAAAGCACTTGGGAAATTTTGGGAAAGCTTGCTATGATACCTTCATTGGGAAGGATAGGCTTGTTTAAAGGGAAGATGATAACGTTATGTGGAAGAGTTACTAATGTACCTATGATTGCCCATGGAACATCAACTGAAGAAGAATTTGAAGTCATTAAGTTCATTGAGAGAAGCGCCCCCTTTTCACTTTTGTTAGGAAATACTTGGATTGAAAAGGATCATATCAGAAGGAAAGCAGAGGAGGAAGCTATAGAACAGAAAAAGAAAGAATTAAGGTACTTCATAGCTAGAAAAATAGAGCACCTAATAGAATAACAAGAGGATAAGTTGAAGCAATAGAGGGAAAGAGAAGTAGTTGTCGAAGTTGAAATAACACATGAAGGTTTGAAGGACCTATCCATGAAAGAAATAAAAGTACCTACCCTAGAGTTAATAAGAGAAGAAGTACTACCTTTGCACCCTTTGGATGAACATAAGCAGTACGAAGCTACTAGGCTAAGAGAAAGTAATAATAAGAATGGAAAGAGGAACCCAGATACTCAGATCACAAGAAAGAAGGCAAGAAATCTCAACAAGAAGAAATCAAAGTTAGAAAAACTACGGGAAGTTCCAAAGACAACTTTGTAGGAGACAGATTTGTAGAAGTTGAACCTCGTCAGAATAGCAGAACAACGCAGAATGGTACTTGGCCATGGCAAAGCAATATGACCATTGGAACACCCCGACCGTTAAAACGATGCTCCAGAACGTCTAGAAACGCATTTATTGACATAAAGATCGTCATTGGACTGTTGATACCGCGCCATAATGGATGGATGCACATTGATGGACGTATTCCTACCCATTGGAGGGATCCATTACGATGATTGCCTATTTAACTCATCGGACGTTGTGTCGTGACCACTTTTTGCAAACCGATATATCCAAGCTAATAGAGAATTGATTGCATACCGGGTTGTGTTGTCTAGAACTCATCATTCAATTGATTACCTTGCTTGTCCGTTCGCCTACCCGATTTATTTTATTACAAAGTGTGAATGTCAAGTGAGCATAGCGTAGTAGAGAAGTCTGTGGAGGATATCCTTGTAGACCTCATGACTGAGAAAGTCATGTCTATAGGAATACAGGCATCGTCGACTGGTGGATTGTAAGCATCCCCATCAACTGGACGATGTTCTGGTCGCACTGCTAAGAAGTGAAGAAAACATTGTGATGATCTGGCTAATGCGAAGTAGATCACGTTAGTCTTGCCAAAGTACATCCCACCTCTGGCTGGGATGGTTAACTGCGACAACATCCCACGTGATTTAGAGTACACTTGTGCCCCAAAAAATATTTGTCATCACAATTATAACAAATATCCTTAAGTTGTCATTCAACCATTTATGCCCCAATTAATTTTTGGATCTTGAGAGGAGTGGAAGGAGGGGAAGGATTGGTGGGTCTAGGAAAAGAAATAAAGGAGGGTTTTCTATTTTGGGAAGAGACTACATGTTGTTCTTCCTTAGAACACTGTGTATCTTCCAACCAAGTCTAGGGGTGAGCTATTAGGACATGGGCTAGGATGTCATCCTTCAGGCCACTAATAAAGCCTTCCCATAAGAAGATGTCTGACATGCCATCTGTTTCAAAAGACAATTTCTGAAAGGAGGTGATATAGTCTTCCACTGTGCCAAAATGTTTCATCTTGGTTAAATGACCCAAATGATGTGTGTCGGTGTCAAAGCATTCATAAAGATATGCAAAAAACCATGTCCAAGAAACATACCCTTTGTGTGAATTTTTATGCCATTGCCACCATTGCCAATGTTCAAGATCTAAATAAAGGACACTGATAGGAAGTTTGGCCAAATCATTAGTAATACCATGCAAGGAGAAATAATGTTCCATTTGAGTGACCCAACTTGTGGGATCC
The DNA here is from genome assembly GCA_009831015.1 of Picea engelmannii. Lineage (NCBI taxonomy): Eukaryota > Viridiplantae > Streptophyta > Pinopsida > Pinales > Pinaceae > Picea > Picea engelmannii. The sequence continues at coordinate 163,639 of ML780162.1, read as the reverse complement.
GAGCCATCAAATTTATTCACATCCACTTTGGGGAGATGGAGGTCACAATAAAGGGGGTTGGAATGAAATGCCATTGTATAGGAGGAGTGAGCTTCATTGAGGTGTGAAGTTTGGTAAGAGGAGTTAGGGCCTTATAATTGGCTCATCCATTTGGTGAGGTTTCCTTCAAGGGAGTCAAAGCAGCCATTGAGGGAGTCAAATTGTATATTAAGGGAGTGATATTGGGTAGTGAGGGACTTAACTTGGGAATTGAGGGAAACAATTTCGAAATTCATGTTCTAGATGTTAGTCGTGTTCTAGACGATATTGGTTTCCAAGGCTTTGATGGTGGTGTAAAATGCTTGGTTGCAGGTGTGGCCCGTTTGGGAGGTAAGCAGAGAAGAAGTGGGTGGGTACGTGGGACCATAGAAAAAAGGCTTATAAGTGATAGATATGGCTGCGATTAGGGTGAAGAGAGAAATTCATCGGGATAGGTCCCAAATAAGGGTGTCAGGAGGGTTAGGTGGAACCACAGGAAAAAATGTTTATAAGTGATAGGCACCACTACGATCTAGGCGAAGAGAGGAATCCAATGGGATATGTCTCAAATAAGGGTGTCGGTGGGACCACTTTTTTTTTTTTTACTCTTGTAAAGTTATACTTTGACCTAAAGAATATTGCAATGACAAAATGCCCAAATTGTTAACACCGAAAATTGTGTTGGAATTTTGCAACCTGGATGCAAGAGGCAATTTTGTGCTGCAAAATTTACCCCCTATTTATGTTTTTTTCTATTCTGACAGTAAGAGTTAGGGTTTTCTGGGTTCCTACAGACAAGGGTTTTCCATGTGTTATAACTCTTTGATATACGTGCAGGGTTGAACAATAGTACTTGACCCAATATCTCAGCGAACCAACTAAGGAGGATTGACCGTACTCTTAGTCGTACTACCCAATTACCCAGGTACAAGAGAGTAGTCTTTCTGAGTGTTGTTCTTGGTGCCACTATATCAGTCATACGACCGATAGGTTGATCTATAGTTGGTTTCAGGAGACTTATGTGACTCCCTATGTTCCCAAAGATACGTGGGAGTGATAGTCGTGTACAGGTTCCATCTGATGTGATACTACTAGAAAGGGTACCAAAAGGGGTTATAGAGGTTTGCAACAAGGTGAAACAATGGTTTTGAGTAACCCATGAAACTGTATGTATTTCATGTGTGCAGTCCTTCCCAACCACAATTTTAGCAGTCGGATGACAGATCTTTGTGCTTTAAAGATGCCCCACAATACATATCTCTACCCTGACAAAAAAATGTCTAAATTTTTACAGAGGAAATTTCTCTGATACCACTTGTAGGGTAGCATATGTATTATGCAAAGAAGAACATAATAACTATGATGAATACCAATAGAAATAACGAAATATAGAGAACAATAACATTAGAAATGATACCTTTATTGATAGAAAGCCAATTTCACTTGCCTCTTCGATAGGGAAACCTCCAAAAGAGTAGAGCTCAATTACAAAATAATTCTCAAGAAAAAACTTTCTCATGTCTTCTACTCCTATTTATACTAATTCTATCTTCTAAAGAACATTCTAGAGGAAGATCTTTCTAGAAGAAAAAACTTGTATTAACTTTTCTTACATTAGACTTGTTAACATTATTATATAGGCCTTATTTACTAATGTCAGCCTTTATTACATATAAAACATATTATTCTACCTACGTGAGGGGCTAGGGAGGTTAGGTCCCTAACATTCACACCTAAATCAAGTGAAAAAGTGAATGAATAAAAAGTCTCTTTGATGGAGGAACCTCCTTTTACAATATATCAAATGCACAAGATAATATGATCCTTCCAATGAGTCTCCTCGATATATATATATGAACCAAAGAGAGCTATAAATAAATAATAATTTGACATAAGTATTATTAATGTAATCATAATAAATGAAGGTTATGGTTAGGGGATTAACAATGTGAGAGTACTTAGTAGAATTATTGGAGTTTCTTTGCCTTATTGAATTTGTATAATCTTTGATTGTCGATTGGAAGTAGTTATGCCTCCCCTTTCAATAGTTTCTATCCTTAATAATTTTGACTTCATTTCCCAATGGCTACAACACTGGGCATGTATGTGTAACCATTACATTTTAACACTTTTCCTTGAATATATTCAAACAAATTTGATAGTTTTAGGACACCCCTCTTGGATTGTAAAACAAAAATCCTAGATTTAGGGAGGTTTTGTTAAGTTGAAAATGACATTGTTTCTAGAGTGCCATTCGAGGAGATTTCCTTGGAGTATTTGAGGTATCATTTCAGGTGACAGCGATTCATATGTAGAGATGCTTATGAGTTGATAAACCATGAATCTTTCGTGAAATGTGATTTGATCAATGCTACAAATATTCTTCCATCAAATAATGCATTATTCACCTACAAAGTTTACTCCTGTGTCTTGTATTGGTTTTTCAAGTGGCCCTTTTTCCCTAGTATTCCAACACTTTAGATTTTGTAGACTTTTCTTCCACTTTGATTCTCTTGTATGCTTGTTATTCAACACCTATGAGGGTGTTTTTGTCTTTGGAAACCTAACTTATTATTCTCTATAGAATTAAGGAAAATTCCCTATATGCTCTACAACTAACTCTAGTCTTCTAGTCTCCTCATGAAGTAATCCGATCAAGTCACTTAATACTAACTTTTCTACATTACTCAACAACATCACTAGATTTTCATATGAGTATGGTAGGTTGGGAAACAACTTGATATATTGATATTTAGAGATGTTTATTCTAATAGATGTGAGTTGATCAACCAACACCTTCATGGCCTTCATATGGCCAAGCATTGATTCTTCCTCTGACATTTTTAAGACCATGAGCTTTGAACGCAAGTAAATATTATTTGTGACACTCTTGGTCTCATACAACACACACAAGGTCAACCATGCATCTGTATTGTCTTCTCCTTAGATACATTCAACAAAACCAAGTCCAACAAAATTTAGCATGATAACAATCCTTTCCTTGTGATTCAACTTCTTCCAGTGTTGATGACTCACATCCTTTTGTTGTTTTCTTGCATGGTGACCCAAAGCTCCTTTTCTATTAGGATCAACTCTATTTTCAATTTCTGGAGATTGAATCCTTCATCGTCACACTTTTCTAACACCCTCACATTTGATGTGGATGTCATTGCTTTACTATCTCACATTATACCATAATCCCTCAAATATAATCATATCTAACATCTATTACAGTTGCTCCACCTTAATTCCCAAAATGAACCTCATGGATATGATACCGATTCTTAGAACTATTTTTTTCGAAGGAAAAAATCACTTTTTTTATTCCAATAGAATGAAAAAACACATCCATGTGCTTGTAAGCATGTTACATAGTCAATAGGGATGACCATGTCCTCTAGCATAAAAAAATTTATCACAATAATGTTGTTTGCATTCTTCATAAGTTCTAAACCGTCAACCTGTTTCTCCCAAAAAGAAACTAAACCTACATCTAAAAAATGGCATTCCAAAGTTTTGATAACAAAACTATTATAGTGTTGTTTCAACATTGAGTTAGTAAATTAATACAACAAATGTACTTCACAATCATAACAATAGATATACTTAATATACATAACATTGTAACTAAGGATCAATCATCATAAAAATTATCTTATCAAATTGTACTATGACAATGGGACTTTAGAATATTTTGTTAGAAGCAGGGTCCTAAGAACAACATATATACCTTCTTTAGATAATGCATATGTTCCATTGTTCAATTCTCTGTAGATGTGGGAAAATGTAATGCTATCAAATAGGCCAAAAATTTCCTTTAGATGGGTTTCTATTGGGAATAAGCAATATTGTGAGCATAATGTTCGTTTCTCATCTAGTTCATGACTAACATGGAGTCCCCATAAACTTGGAGTGATCACAAATCCTTAGTCTGTGACAGCCTTAATAATGCCTTCAAAGACAAAAATTATGCATAAATATATGCCCCTTTCTCCACATTGACTTTGAAATTTATAAATACCATCTCTATGCAAAAAATAATGTCACCAATCCCATAGCTACAATCCCGACCTTGGCATGTCCCATCAAAAAAAACCCAAGGTTTATTTTTGTCCACCAAAATCTCAACTACTTGTCTTGGGATTTTATCTTTGTGATTCAATTTGAAGAATTGAAATGTAGAGAATACTTGTGAAAAGCCTGGAATGTTTGGATGGATCTATTTTCAAATAGCGAGGAGTTCTAGGCAATCCAAATACCGATTGTTAGGACTATAAAATTATAGAACTAAAATTTTACCTACGATAACAATTTTTAGAAAACTTAATATTTTAAAATTAACAAAGTAATGATGAAATTCTAGAACTAATATTTTAGCTATTATAATAATTGTTAGAAAACTTAATATTTTAGAACTAAGAAAGTATATTAACTTTGATACCAATTATACACAAGTTAGATAAATTTCTTGAATGAGAGACAAGTTAACATTCAAATCAAGTATAGAATTAGAAAATCATAAGTAATACCTTTGAAGAATCCCCATATACTAACCCCCAAATAGATAGCTGAGCCGATAGGCATTAGCTAACTACTTCTATTAGAGTCTAGGGGCTATGCTTGGGTTCTATAGATGACAAACCCTTGAGAAATCACATACAAAAGTGATAGGTTGTTGGTCATACTAAACCGTTCCCTATCTGTTTCTACAGGAGGAATGAAATGAATAGGCGAATAGCCAAGCATCGAACTGGAGGTAGCGGTCGGTTGACACAACGACTCACTGCACAAAAAACAACCTTAACTACTACAAAACCAACTCCCAAACTACCTGTTACACCAAGCTACTCTCTTCTTCTACTCCACTCCCCTACCATTGATTGACAAGTCTGGCAACTCCAGTTAGCTCATCAAGTCCCTACGTTCACTCCTTACTTTCATTCCTTTCGTCCCTCACCCTTTACATGCATGTAAATAAATATGTAGGTTGTAGCGCATACCTCCCACTGATTGACAAGTAATGCCTTTCGAACACTCACTAAGGTTGTCATGTGTATAGTAAGGTCGCATAAAAAATAGTAAGGTAAGGTCACCAATCAGATGCACTGCCTCCTTGGGTGGAACATTTATTGAATGCATGAATAAGGATACCAAGTAGTCACAATATCAATATGCTTGTGTGGCATGATGATAGGAAGGAGAGGTACGTTCCTTCCCACTATTGTAATGAAATGCAAATCTCAACACATGCAAGTCGAACGTGGTTTTGAATGGCCTAAATACTTTGATAGACCCTACTGTTGTGTAGGTGGGGTGGGCCAACCAATTTTGTATTGAGGTCAAGTATTTCATTTCACTTTCTCATTAAGGATGTTTATATACCTTGAGAATGCCTGCTATGAAGGAAGGAAGGAAGGCGGTGAATCAGTTGGGGAAGTAGTACGTGAACCTAGCATTGGTCCTTGAGGGCAAGAAATCGGTAGGCATAAATCTCTCAATTTAAGAGAGTCGTTCCAAAGTATCTAATGAAGTTTTTTCAGGCTCTAGTATCTAAGCTCCCCGTAGGGGCTCTTTAGTATCTCCCCATAGGGGCAGGATAGGCTCGTGTACCATTTAAAAGGCATCGAAAAATTCTCTCTATATACTATGATATGTTGGTCTATTATGAGAGCAGAGATTCCATACGATGGCTTAATTATGTTTATAAAGAAAGCATGGGGGCCAGCAGCATTGTCGATTGACCTTTCCATCCATCCGGCCCACTCTTCATTTTCTCACAACCCTGAGAAGGGCCCTTCTAGCTCTGCTTGCTTAGTCTTTACATGCCAAGCACGGTATCAGAGGAAAAATTATGGATCTGCACTCTCGCCCTACTCAGGACCCCGGAACTGCCTTCGTGATCAATATAGGTAGGACTAGGTGGGGATTGAGCTCGTTTTGAATGCAATCTATAAGGGAAATCAGGGCAACCGAGATAACTGAACCCTTCGACACAATGATGATGAGTAATGGATACGGTGAATTCCTTGAAACACGAATGGGTCTGGGTAAAAATTGAATCTAATCCCTTCTCAGGTTCAAAATCCTACTACCAGGTTCAAAATTCTATAATATATTTAAAAGTATGGTGTGTAGTTATTAGAATCACTAGAAAAGATAACCAAATAGATAGAATTATAATTTGTAACACATCCATATAAACAAACTTCTTTAATTTCTACACTAAAAGAAAAATTCCATTTAACATAGACACGGATATAAAATAGGGGCTTAAAACCTAATTATAAATTTCAACAAAACTTCTTATTTTATCAATGGAGGATACAAATTTTACTTTTATCAATGGAGAATTATGAATCTTATTTCTACATTATTGTGTTCTTAAGTTGTCTAATTCAACAAAAACACATACAACTACTTGTTCAAATATTTACTAGCTATATTTCATGTAACACACTTGACCCCATAACCTCTCTTAGGCTGGTGTGGTGTACCATTTTCCTCTTTTCTTTACGCAAACCCCCTTTCTTTCTTTTTTACAGAAACTGAAAAAAAAAATTATATTAAAAGGCACAGTCAAGACCGCTAAGGAGTTAGAAAATTTTGCAAACTTCGAGCCAGCTTGGGGTCTTCAGTAGGAAAATATTACATACTACTAATGACATTTTCAAATACTCAAATGACATCTTCACAAAGAGCAAGCTTACTTAGTACACTCTGAAAAAGACTCTGAGAATAAACGTGAAGAGACATTACATCTAAATTAACTTGAAGGGGAAAAGCTCATCTTTTTTCCTGACTTGTGGGCTTGACTTCGTGTTACCATTGGTTGTGGTGTTTCATGTACTTTCTTCTTCTTTCTGACTACTGTCCAAACTTCGTTTGAAGATATTGGACCATTTGTACTGTCTATGTTACCTAGGATTTCTTGATTTGAGTGTTCTTTATTTTCTTGATATAAAACCTCATCAACATCAATTTGATATGTCTGAATTGATGGTGACAGAGGGAATTCTTGTGTCTAAATTCCCTTATTTGAATCCTGAAGGGAATATGCTTCTTTCTCTGGATTTTTAGTGGAGTTCTGGCACGAATCTTGAGATAATGAAGGAGGCTTTTCATTGTCTTATGGAGACTCTTTGCAATATTTTGGAATTACTTGATGGTCATCATTAGAACCAACCCATTAAGTGGATTTCCAATGGTTTCTAAACTTTTTGTACCCTTTGGGACAATGTGAAGCAAGATGACATGTTTCAAAGAAAGATCTGCAGCAAAAGGAGACTCTTTGAAAGTCAATTTTTTGAGGCCAAGAGTAATTTTTACCAGTAAGAATAACCTCAGTTGGGAATTGTTAAGCCCTAAATAGTGGCTCATTACCCCTTAATTGTGGAATATTACATTAGTAATGTTATTTTATTTATGGCATCTTCAGTCCATTAGTTGTAATTATACCTCCTAGTCTCCTATATATACCAAGGAGACATTTTCATTTGGAATCATCTTGTATCTGGACATTTATGTGGGAATAAGGAGGTTGCCCCCTCGAAGAGGCTTATTATCTAAATTTCTCTCTTTTGAAAGGTGTTGAGTACTTATTCTGAGGTTTTTCTATGCTATATTGATATTTGGTTCCTAACATATGGTATCAGAGCTCAAGGTCTTGGGGTTTCGCTGCTACATCTGAGACACCTTGGCATTTTCACTATAAATTTTTTCTACAACGCTTCAGAAGGAACTTCTTAGAGGATATTTATTAGACAGATCAAGGTAAGTAGGGTTAAAATTTCAGGTCCTGGGGCCTTATACTTTCAGAGATACATCCTTTGTAAGATAGGGTTCTGGAATCATCCTGAATTGAGTCATTGCAGAATTTTCGCTATAAATTTTTTTCTGTAACGTTTCAAACCCTGAAATATAGAGGCTATTCACATAAATTAGTAAGGTATCGGTGGTAACAATTTAATCTTCTGGGTCATCTTAAATTTGTATATACACCCTGTGGAAGATAGGGTATCTAACTAGTCCTATCGACTAGTCTCAAGCAGGTGTTCTGGGTAAAAAAATCATAACTTCTTCCTAGAGTATCCAAATTTCATGAGACTAGCTGCATTGGATAGTGGACAGCCCGTAGTATTTCTGGTATGAGTTTCAGAATTTTATATCAATTATTTTGTGCGGGGCACGCTATACAAGTGAGATATCCTAAAAAGGCCAAAAATCAGCAAGTTGTGGGGAAGTTACCGTAAATTCCACTTGGCACATCTATTTTTTATCAGACCTGTGGCATTGCATAGAAGAAATATCAGAGATCTACAAAAAAGAAAATTGGATACTTAGAAGGGATGAAATTTTGGAGATACAATAAAACGAATATTGTCTAGGAGAACCACCTCAAAATCAAGGTTTAAAGTGATACTTGGCCAACATGCCACCAAAAAAGGGAACTTCTACACCAAATAAGCCTCCAGACAATCCTACTTGGACTCTTGATGAAGGTGAAGAA
>ML780162.1:132311-142421 GCA_009831015.1 Picea engelmannii | reverse complement strand
GTCAAGCCAAACGGCATGACTAGCCATTCATACAACCCTTCGGTGGTTTTGAAGGTTGTCTTCCATTCATCACCTTCCCTCATGCGAATCTGATGGTATCCGCTTTTCAAATCAATGTTTGAAAAAATTTGGCTCCACTTAAACAGTCCATCAAGTCATCCATCTGTGGCAATGGAAACCTGTACCTGATGGTTATCTTGTTAATGGCTCTGGAATCAGTGCACATTCTCCATCCTCAATCCTTCTTTGGACTTAGTACCGTTGGAACAGCACACGGACTTAAACTTTCCCTGATCAGTCCTTTATCCAACAGTTACTGCACCTGCCTTTTGACTTCTTCGTTCTCCTGCGGCGTCAACCTGTACGCAGCTTTGTTTGGAAAAATGGCTCTTGGTATGAGGTCTATATGATGACTCACACTCCTCATCGGTGGCAACGAATGAGGTAATTCGTCTACCACAATATCAACGAACTCTTCCAGCAGTTCCTGAATCTCTTCCGGCAAATCATCCACTCTTGTGCTAGTCAGAACAATTCTTGGTTTCCTGACCACAAAGAATTATGGATCTTCCTTCTTCTTTACTTCCGCCAGAAGTTCCTTCCCACTCATGAGAAGTACAGTATTTCTTGGTTCTGGTTTTACTTATTTATCTTTAATTGGAAGTAGCATATGTGTTCTTCCATTCTTCTCTAAAGTATACGTATTCATCTCCCCATCATGAACTACGTTCCTGTCATATTGCCATGGTCTGCCTAGCAATAAATGACATACATCCATAGGAATAACATCATAGAGTATTTTATCATTATATCCTCCTATCTTGATGTCAACTAAGCACTGTTTAGTGACACTTACCTGATGTCCCTTCTATAGCCATGAGACTTTATATGGACTCGGGTGATCAGTCGTCTCCATCTCTAGTTTCTCCACCATCTTGGTTGAAACGAGATTGTCTGTGCTTCCACTTTCCACAATAACCTTGCACTTCCTTTCTTTGGTCTTCCATGTGGTTCTGAAAAGTCAGTTTCTTTGAACTGTGTCCTCCACCTCCTTCTCGGGTGTTAAGAGAACTTTACGCATCATCAGTGACCTTCCGTCTTCTGCGTCTTCTGCCTCAGCATTTCGCCTATCTGCCTCGGCAATGTGAGCTTCTCCTCCATCCTTCTTCTTATCTGGACAGTCAACTGCCTTGTGTCCATTCTTCCCACATGTGTAGCATGTGATGACTCCACCTCTACCTCTTCCTCTACCTCTGGTACGAGGAAATGTGTTATTATCATCGTATCCTCCGCCCTGTTCTGTATGTTGCCTTCGTTGTTCAGCGTGTTGGCCTCGTTGTGAACTTCCACCTCTTTTTGTTCTCGTTTGGGGCTTCTTCCAGTCATCCTTGGATTTCTCGAACCTATCTTGGGAAACTGACTTACCCTTTGGTTGGCTCCTACCTCGGCCTCGCTGTCCTGGCTTTCGGCTTAGCTTTTCCTCAGCTTTCAACGCCATCTGATACGCATCCTCCACCGTTCTGATGGTTGTCATACTCATCTCATCCTGGATATCGTATCTTAAGCCATTCATATACCTGGCAACTTTTTCATCATCACTCTCCCGATGACCTGCTCTGATATTGAGCTTGTAGAATTCCTCCGTATACTCCTTTATCGTCATCAACTTTTGTCTCAGGTTCTGCATTCTCCTGAACAATGTGATTTGATAATCCCTTGGGATGAACTTTGTCTTCAACTTCGCAATCATTCGATCCCAGCTTTTGATCTTTTCTTTCCCTTGGAACGTCTATCTGCTTGAAGCTTGTCCCACCATAACGCTGTGTGTCCCTTCAATTTCGTGACAGCATGCCTAACCTTCTTATCCTCTTCGATGTCTTCATAATCGAAGTAGGTATCAAGAGTTCTAATCCAATCTAGAAGCTCTTCTGCATCTAGATTTCCTTCATAAGTTGGAATGTCCATCTTTGTTTCTGAACTCATCCGGGCGATAGCTTTAATTAATCGCTCATTGGCTGCATCTTCGGCTGCAACTCCTCTTTGTTGTTCAACTTCAACTTTGCCTTCGGAGTCACTCGGATCTCCAGCATTGGTTGTGCGTCTCTACGCTGCTTACATATCTTCCATTCTGGCACGAAGATTTCATATTTCTCTCTCCATGTCTGGATTTTGTCCTTGCCTTCCTCTTTCTCTGGACATTTCTCTTTCCCTAGACAATTCCCTTTCCCCCTCAGGATCGGGTGATTGTCTACCTCTTCTCGGCGGCATGGTGAAATTTTCCTTTCTTCTCTGCTACAGAAAGCAAAGAAATTTTCTCTCTCTGATACCACTTGACGCAAACGCGCCAACCTAGGCCACGTCTGCTCCCTCAGGACCTTCTTCTTCAATTGCCCGAAGAACGAAATTGCTCCTCTGACCCCCTTATCAAGAGTTCTCAATACCCACAGAACTCTCTTTATGACCTCCCTTCCTTCAATCGGGAAATCGGACCTCGCTGTATCGCGAGTCCTGAAAACACAGGGTCGGGTCTCAAAAAACCTTGAAACCCGATGAGTATTTACCAAGGCTTTCCTTGCTCTTGTCGGGATTTTACCCATTGGGAAATCGGCCTTTACGAGGTCATGAATTACACACCTCACGGATCCCCGATTCCCGAGCTCCGATGCCACCTGGCATTGACCACTGCTAGGCTCAACCTTCTGACACATGTCCTCCACTACGCCCCTAACACTATCGGGAAATCACGTATCGGAATATCACGATTCTCGTTGTCAAGTACACAGGACTTTCAATTTCCTGAACCCCGACACCACCTGCCACCTGTCCTCTGCTCTGGTACTTGGGATCCACACTCTATTGGTGATTGGGAAATCGCGAGTCAGAGTTTCGCGGTTTCAAATGCGCCGGTTCACAGGACCTCCAAAACTTCGAACCCCGATGCGCGATGACAGTTGTCCCCTATCACACCTTCCGGGGCCTACAACTCTGACTGTCGGGATATCGCGTTTCGCGATATCGCGGTTCCTGGAGCGACGGTTCCTTTGTCCTCAGAACCCCCGAAATGTCGAACCCCGATTCCACTGGATCCTCGGACACGTGGCCCGACGATGAACGGTTGTGATCCTGTCGGGATATCGTGGATCGTGACCCCAAGTTGCATGAGTTCTCTGTCTTCAAAAACTCCGATTATCCGATGAACTGAACCCCTATGACTCCCTGGCTCCTTGACACGTGTCATGTCGAGATCAACGGCTAGGATTCCTTCTCGGGATTTCGGGACTTTCAATGTCTCTGATTCTTACCCTGTGAAAACCCCAGTGACGCTAATATCTCGATGTCTCTTCCGGGTTCTTCTTCTTCTCCTTCGGGCTTAACCCCGACGCATCTTTCCCGAGATCTAACGGCTAGCGGAACTTCACTGGTTTCCTCTGCAAACCATGTCCGTTGATTCCTTCTCCTTGAATATTTCTCGAGAATGGCTAAGTGTCCCTTCTCGGAACTTGCTCCCCAACGCCTGCACTTGCGACTCCTTGCTCGAACATTCCATGGAACCAACCTCTTGTGATCTCCTTTCACGATATCACAAAGGTTCTATGCCTCCTGATTTTTCCCACTCTGATTCTTTCATAGGAACTTGCGCACGCTCCTCGCGGCAATCATTCAACAACTCCCCGAGTGTTGAATCCTTCCGACTCTGTGCGACTCCTGCAGCAGCAGTCTTCGATCTCCTTTGCTCAGATTCACAACTGAGACTTCTTCTTCAGCCTGAACCCTCCTTGCATGGCTTCAACAACTCAAAACCACTCCTGGGTGAATGAGAACAAGAGTTAGACTATTGAGCCTTCATCAACGCACTCCTTGCGGATGAATTCAACTGCACACTCTGCAGGAATCTCCTGGCTCAGATAGAGAAACAATTGAAACTCATTCCCTCCCCCTTTCAGACTTCAGTTTGAAACATGAAATCACATGCACGGCATATACAAAGAAAATGCATAACCAGAAAGAAAACATTCATGAGCATAACATCTATACACAGAGAAAACAACACAAACCATGTGCTTGAATCAAAGCTTCATTCTATTAATTCAAACTGCATGTACATGGGTGTTCTTCATACAATTCTCTGCTTGCTCTTCCTACTCTCCAGCTTCAATAATGTTACAATGTACAATGAGGGTGTCTATATCCGTTTTCCCTCCTTCCATCTAAAACTATCTAATCTAGAAATAAATCCTACCTACCTGCATTAACTAGATTAAATTCCTCCTGTCTACTTCAGACAAGAGCATATGGCTCAAGGTCTGATACAATATACAAAGGCGCTTTTCATAAATGCATCATTTATACATTGGCGCATCATCTTGTATGAAAATTCAAAAATTTTCGGCTGGCCTTGTCCAGTTGTTCGTTGTCTTCCATGCTGGCTCGCTTGGCACATCATCTTGTATGAAAATTCAAAAAGTTTCGGCTGGCCTTGTCCAGTTGTTCATTGTCTTCCATGCTGGCTCACTTGTCTTGGATGATGCTCCTGCATCACATGACTACACCATCCCTCAACACCCTCCCCTTCAGTGTCGGTTTCTTTCCAACAAGCATCAAGCTCGCGGCCCTCTTAACTCAGGTTGGGTTTTGTTTTCATACCAACCATGCAACACTTTCTTGCTCGGATTATCATCGGTCTACTCATGCACGTTCTTTGCTTCTATTGCTTGATCTATCCTCTCGCGAGCACAACATTTTTTGAATGTCCTTCCTTTTCAAACTAGAACTCCCTTCTTTTACACGCACCAGTGAATTCTTTCACGGTTTTCCCGAAATCTTCTTGACCAATCCTTCCCTTTCATTTATCAGAAGAATTTAGTTCAATCAATAAAACAATGTGGTGCTATGTCCATCCATATCTCCATACTTGTATTCATTAGGGGTGGTTGGTTGTTCAACTACCAACCCCTTCTCATTAATTGATTTACTTTAGTTATAGACTAGAAGAATTATGGTTATTTTCCTCCACATAATTCATCAAGGTGGCTTGGGGTCCTTGCACATGAATCCCCTTTCTCTTCCCCCTCACTAATCCCTCTCATGGTATCATGACTAGTACTCAAGGCTTCACCCATCAGTCAGTTGTTTGGATTTTATGTTACACGTTTACATTGTTTACAAGCCATAGCATGGAAATATTATCTACATGCTGAGATAAACCATTACCAATCACAGTTAATTACAAATTAATTAGGGGATTGAAAATGGGGTGTTGCATTCCCATCCCCCTTAAAAAGGAACACCATCCTCGGTGTTATTTTCATCTCAGCAACACATTTCATGCCTTCATCTTTTAGTCGCTTCAGCAATGTCTTCCTCTCTGTGGTTTGGTCTTCTTCCAGACTTATGGTATCTCAATAGTATTCCTACAATAATCATCAAACAACATGCATATTAGAACAATTTTCATAAATAAATATTTCATTTATGTTCATAATTCAGGAGGAAATATACAATTCAACACAATTACTTATCTATGTAATTCATTGTTAAGTACCTAAATAGATCTGCAAATATACTTCAGAAATAACCCTAATATTGGGGGGTACCTAGGGAGGTACCCAATGGGAGTAATAATATATATATGACCATGTTATGTAGTAGTGTGAACATAATAAATGTGAGAAGTATTTCTAGAAGGTTCTACCTACTAGAATATTCCTTCTCACCTTTATTATGTTCACACTATTACATAACATGGCTATATATCTATTATTACTCCCATTGGGTACATCCCTAGGTACCGCCCAATATTACCTCCCTAGGTATACTACATTCATGGATGTACATCCATATAGATGCCACATTTACTCGACTCATTGTTTTCCTTGGCATACCCATTGTGCTCCTGACCCTAACCAACATATAACAAAAGTTATCCAAATCTCCTCTTCCTTGCAGTCACTCACCTTCTAGGCTCAAGCATCCCCTTCTTTGTTGCACAATCTCTCGGGTGATCCATCTTTCTTGCCAAGGATTTCTCGCACAGGAAGAGCTCAGAGGCTTCACCAAGTATTACATTTGAGGAGTGGTTTAAGCCTACTCTATCACAGCACAACCATATCAAGGAGATCATGGCATACAAGGTCTTCATGTCACAATAGTGGCCTTTTTCATGCTTTCTAGTTCAGAAACCATCATTTGTCTCTTTAGGACAGATCTGTCATCTCACATGTATCACATGCATATAGTAATTGTAAGATACTATCATCAATTTCAATCAAAACTCTTTCAATCTGTTGCCCACATATTTCAAATTCCACTTATCAATTTTCAGATTTGTTCCTTATAAGAGCTCAAATCCCACAAGTATGAGACTTCCTTCTCATAGCAATTTGGATCTTTTACAATCAGCAGACATTGGTCTTCCTGATGGAATTATATTGATGGCATATCCAATACCATTCTTCTTGCAATTTCAATCTTCACACAGCCAAACAAATTGGTAGTTTCTCATGCACATTACATTTTCATTGCAGATTTACAGTGGTTCACAAACAATTGTTAAAATTTTCCACAATAAAAATTGCATCACTTTTGTTCACTAATCATATGAAATAGAAGGAAATTATTCTTCCTTACATATGCATTTTCCTAGCATACTAATTTTTCTATGATGAATTCAATCTTCATAAGAATTCAACAAATGTACCAATGTCCATGGCCACATCTACACACAATGCACCCTTGCATCGATATCATATTACCACATTTTATGTTAGGCACATTGCCATGGTGAGTTGGAACTCAACCATCCTCTCACCACGTGGCTTCTTTATCATCGTTCATTATTACAGCATGAGGATGTTTCCTTCCTTGAGCTGATCATGACCTCAATTCAGCATAATATAACATGAAATTAAAATTTCGCATAATGCATCCATGCATTCTTTCTTTGTTGGTAACCAAGGTGTCATGGCCACCCAATTCCTCTCTTTACCATTTTCACAACTATGTTGGAATATTGGAAGGTCCTCCTTCCATAATGGGTAGTATAATACCTAGCCTCTTCCATACAATGTGCATCTCCCTAATGCATTTAACCAATGTGTTTCTTATGAGCACTTTTATTCATAATCATTCACGATTAATCAATGCATTCATGAGTCATTTGTTCATGAATTTCATGCAAGGATTTTTAACCATCCTTGACTGCAAGAGGTTATTCCCTCTATCATTTAGGTTATATTTTCCCGAATCACACCCTTCTTGGGTGTTAATGACATTTATACAGTCAACCATAATCATAAATATATCCTCAAGATATAAAACAGTTTAGAAGGAATTCTTACCCAATCCCTTTTACATCTCATGCCACATGGGCATGAAAACTTTATACATGTCTTAGCTTCCAGCAGTCCTTCTGGTCATCAATGGTTCTTCATGGGAACTCATAGGGTCCCTTTATCAATCCTTCAACAACATCCTTATTGTATTTATCCTTTTCCTGAGGTTGTCCACCATTGGAAGTTGTCTTTCCCAATAGATCCAATCTTTTTCATACACATAGTAGGTGTCATCACATTCACAATTATATCAGTTCTTGGGTTAAATCAAAATATAAGTTTCATGGAACCTTTTAAAATCAACAAACATTTTTCAGATATGTCCTATCATATCTAATTGCACTCTATCACATTATCCTCCAATGTGTTCATTTGGTGCAAACATAAACATATTTCAATTGTTTTTTTGTTATACAGCCATCAACATTCTCATGCCTAAAAATTTACTCATAACAGCACATCAGTTTTCTCATCCTCCAGAAATATAATAATAAAAAAGAGAGGAGTCAAGGGATTCTCCCTTTTTCCAACTCCTCTGCACAGTTGGAATTCTCATCATAGTTGAGCCTCTTCCATGACCTATCTGCCATGTGAAATCATGGCATTAATCCATTATTATCATTCAATATTCTCTACCGATTCATTAGCCTTCGTGAGTTGTTATTGCTTTTTTTAAAAACATACAACTCTGCTAAACAAATCAGAGTTTTAGAGTGAGAAAAGTGTTCTTCCTTTTCTCCATCTTTGCTTCTACATTTTGTCCCTTTCATGGGATCGTCTGCTCCATTTCTTGAGAAGTCTCGGTCAAGTATGTCTTGAATTTTCCTCATTCAGAGAGTCCTCCTCCCCTAAATGCAACAACGGACTAAATCATCATAGTTATCTTACCAATTCAATTATAGCAAAGTGCATTTTGCTCATTAATCAACTAAAAACAGAATTAAAAATGATTAACATTTCATTTGCATGTCTTTCACAGATGCATTATCTTTTAAAATGTAATCCAAAAATTTTATGCAAACATGCTTTGTAGTTGACTACCTAATTTTCCAGCAGTCATTAATTTTATGGCTCTATTCTCCTAATAGATTCTTTACACAGTTCCTCCAACTGAAACTTCTTCAACATGCAACTTCCTTGTTACATATCCATCATCACCAAAAATTATCTCAACCCATGAGTTAGCATCAAATTTATCAGTTCAGTTGTTTACCCAATTCTTCCTAAAGAATATAGGCATGCATTCTTATTATGCATTCAAACTACACATTCAAACATGCACATTTATTCTATCAGCATTAATTTACAATGTGTCTTCATGAACGTCAACCCTATGCATCATCATAGTATGCATGTGCATATATTTAGCACACTTTCATGATATGAACATGCACGTATATTATAAGATCATTTATCTTAGGATTGTTCTCAATCATTTACATGCAATTTCCAAGTCATAATCATAAGCATGTTTCCTTATTCCTCTTGGAACTCAATGGAAACAGAGCATTCTTTCTCACTTTCTTATTCATCATTTCACACCAACTTTTTTGAAGAATGGAATACAACCCCTTCAAGCTAGTATTCAAACAAAACAACACAAACCCTTCCAAACAGGGTCAACCTAGATGCAACAATATTGTTCGACACCTGGTAGGTACTAATCATGCTCTACAATCAACCTTCTCATGCATGTATTCATACCAAGCATTCCAATATGCAATTAAACCATGCTTCTCAAGCATAAACACACACATATACCAGCAAGCAGGTACACCACTTGCATGTTTTCCAAGTCATTCCCATACATTTATTTGATCTTAATATCATAATTTCCTGATGAGATATTACAATCATTAACATGACAAGTCTCACAAGTCTGTAAATAAATATGTTTCCCTCTTCCAGGTGGAAGCAATCAACAAGAGATCCCTCTTGCACATTTGCTATAAAAGCATCACATATTTCAGGAATCACTTAGGTAATCACAACATTACCCGGGGTAGAAAATACCAAATCCTATTTCTTGGTTATCAATCATAATCCATCATGGTTATTTATCATGACAATTTTATATCATTAGGCTTCTTACTTAGTCTGCCTCATTATTACCATATGAAATTGTGGCATATCCGTATGCATCTAGCATTTCATGATCCCCATGCCTATAGTGTATATGTATTCCATCTATCTATCTCTTTCATTCACATGCATAGATATGCAATCAAGTTAATAGGCATATACATTTCCTTAATATAGCTATGAGCTCAGAAATGTGATCATATGTTCATATCAATTTACCTCTCAATTCAAATCAAACACAACATTACCTGATCCAGTTACTTATGTTTAAATGGGGAAATCAACAACAGGTCTCTTTCATTATGAACTGACCTTAACAATTTTACATCTGTCCTCCAAGTATGAGGAATCATTCATACAGGGTCTGCCCTTTTATATAAGCAGCAAGCATAATTTCTAAGGGCACTATCAACCCATACTCATAGACACCATTACATCAATCCAACTCATTCATTCTCTAGAATCATGCAGCCCTATAATAGGATTTTGTTCTTTTTTTTCATTCACATCCAGATCTCACCATCAATGCCCTTCCTCTTATTCAAAACTCATGTAGGATTCTTTCTAATTCCAACAAGGTGATTCCATATCTCTTTTGTTGTAACTCAACAAGCTTAAGTTTCTATTGTGAGTAATTTTAAACATGAATTTTCAATCCTTTTTCTCAAGAAGATTGTGTAGCTAATAAACAAAATTT
>ML780162.1:108892-131588 GCA_009831015.1 Picea engelmannii | reverse complement strand
GACACGTGGTTTTTAACGTCATCACATCCTTCGACCTTGTATGGAATTATGTGCTAGAACTCCAATTATCCTATATATGTGGCACATTATCCCTCGCAACATGTGGACTAACTACATCACAACACATGGATTGATGTGTCACTACACATCAATAGAGACCATAAGGGCTCCACCACTCAGGTTCTAACACCTGTCCACTTCATATTGGCTCTAGTACATCATCCTGACATCATTGGAATGTTCCCCGATATTTCTCCCACTCATACACCAACAAAGGAAAGGGTTGAAAACCTTCCTAGAACCTTGCCCATCTGGGCACCAAGAAACTAGGGAAGAAACATAGAGAAATGGGGCTTGGAAAACTTTGGTGGTTTGGAGGTCTGATTACACCGGGGTGATGACTCCCTCTTGAACTTATGTAGTAAATCGATGGTCGATATCTCTCATCCCTTAGATATGATGGTTATGATTTAAGGTGTGTATTCAAAGGTTTTACACCAAAGAGAGCCCACACTCGAACCGCACAAATATGATGATGACAAGTGTTTTGCTCCATGGAATTTTGGCCGCCACACCAACATGGTACATCATAATGATGTCATCCTCTCTCTCTCCCTTGTTACCAACATAAAAAAGGGGCGGAACCTCAGGTTGAAACCCCACCCCATCGGTACAGGGATTTGACATGGTCATGCTAACTAGAGGGTTTGGGCCTCCGATTCTTCGATGACCTTGGTTAAACGGGGCTCTACCACCCCCCCGACACTTTGTAATCTATGGTGATGATTGTACAAAGGAGGTTTATCCTCCCCTCCAATCCAATGGTTTTTGTTCTCTTCTGGGTTTAAAACAGGGATTCGAACGAGTTAAGGTTATCTCTGGATTTACCAAATTTGTTATATTTTCTAATGTCTTCTTGCAGGGATTTTAACTTAGCTCCCTCAGGCTCTATAATATTCCCTTCGGAAAGAAAGAGACCTTCCCCTCATACACCCAAATGAAGGTTTTCCATACCCTGTAAACTTTCCATTTTAGAAACGGGGAAAAATCTAGGGTTATCGGGCTACATTAGTTGTTCTCATACACTTTCACAGTTAACACATTTAACAAATAAGGGAAGTTATATCACTTCATTTATCCCAGCATTTTAACAATCATTCATTAAACTCATATCTTCAACATGAAAAGGAAACAGTTTATAACCATTATCAAGCATTCAAGATACATTGCAAGTAACAACACTTATCTATTCAGTAATAAATTTAACTATCCATTCATTATTTTCAAATGCATAGAGCACAAAGAATACTTATTTGTTTACAAGTTGTAGCCATCCCAACTGAATGAGGGGGAAATATTTTATACCCAACCATAGGCTCTGTTGCTCTGTCACTTCGACAGCATGTCACCCCCATGCCAAGCCATGATACCACCAGGGTATTCCTAAGACACTCAAAGCCATTCAAATTGTGAAGGCCACTCTCCTTCACAACAAGCATCAAGCATGCAGCCCTCTTAGCTCAAGTCGGGTTTTGTTTTCACACCAACAACACAAAACTTTCTTGCTTTGATTCATGTTTCTCGACTCTTGCACGTGCTCTGCTTCTATTGTGTGAGCTCACCTCTTGCGAGCACAACATCATTTACATGTTCTTCCTTCCCAAACCAAAAATCCCTTCTTCTGCTTGCACCCGTGCATTCTTTCACACTTTTCCTTGAAGCTTCTCGACCAATACTTCCCTTTCCTCTGTCAAAATAATTCAGTTCAATCAAGAAAATGAGGTGGTACTCTATCCATCAAACTCTCCATACTTGTAGTCATTAGGGGTGGTTGGTTGTTCAACTACCAACCACATCTCATTAATTGATTTGTTTCAGTTGCAGGATAAAGGAATTATGGTTATTTTCCTCCACATCATTCATCAAGGTGGCTTGGAATCCTTGCACATGAATCCCCTTTCTCTACCCCCTCACTAATCCCTCTCATGGTATCATGGCTAGTACTCAAGGCTTCACCCATCAGTCAGATTTTTGGGATTTATATTACAAATTTACATTGTTTACAATCCATAGTAGGGAAATATTATCTCCATGTTGAGATAAACCATTGCCAATCACAATTAATTACTAAATAATAAGGGATTTAAAATGGGGTGTTGCATTTCCATTGTCCAATCTTCACATTGACAACAGGACACATTACTCTTCACTCATATTTCCTCATTCACTTCCCTTTCTATCTAACCCTATCCAACGAAACCAACTGAACATAGAATCCTCAACAGAGATTGATACATTTCCATGTTATGTGCTTATCACGATTGCATTTTCTTCTAAATGTAATAGATGACATGTTACAATAGCATGAAAAAATTAGGACAACAATAATTGTAGTGTAGACTAAAAGCATTTGAATCTAACACATGATATGAAATGCATAGCATGCCGGAAAAATAATGTTCTCTAATTGCAAGGAATCGCCAATACCTTTCTATGATAAACATGGGGGAATAAAGAAAAATGGATCACAAAATTTCTTTGCACAGAGAAATGACTAGTAAAGCATCCTCAATGTTTTTTATGAAAACATAGAGAGGAAACCCAAAATAGGACAGAACTCAAAGTGGAATTTTATCAATATTCAACAAAGATAGTTATGAAACTACTCTTCCACAACATATGAATGAATGTGGAAGACATGTATGGAAGTAAAAGAGTGGATGTCACGATGGAGGGATGAATAACAAGAGAGGAGATGGAATAAGGGTTAGGACTTATGCATCTTTTGGAATTGAATCTTGTATTGAATTATGTGCCTCTAGAATTTACCAATGTCCTTTCCATAACCCTAGGCAGCTAGTTTCCCACCTATTGGTGAGTGAACCTTTATTTCTCACAACCTTTTCCCCTTGGCAGTGCATACCATAGGTGGATGAGGAATATGCAGTTAAAATGAGCTTGCAATTTGTCCCAAAAATTAATAACAAGGTATTGATTCTGAGTCCAACCCAAATTCCATTTATTTTGAAGAATATAACACTATAAGTGAAATTCTGTGAAATTTGGGACCACTATATTATGCTTAGATATTTTGTGGATACTCTGTGGAATTTGGGATCACTGTATTCTACTTGAATATTTTGTCGATGGAATCTCCTTTGAAACATACCAAAACATATGTGAGTGGAAATTGGAAACCTTGTTGTTGGCATGTTGACAACATTTGAAACCTGGATAAAGATTTCTTAATGTTCCAATTTAAATTTTAGGCACACTATAAGTAGACATAGATTAATCATCAAGACATATGGGGAATTTCAACACATTTTCGTAAACAGTTTGAAAATGGAAAGCTTACAAACATACAAGGAAACTCAATACAAATACTCATAAGTAAAAAACCTTTATATTCAAAGCTAACAAAAGATTTACAAAGTAGAGATAGAATACTCATCTAATCAACAGTTTGACCCAAGCAAATGACTATGTGAGTAATTTTCCACCCAACCTTAGGTAGTCCTTTGTGGATTACACCCCCTAGATAGGCTATGAAACTACCAGGGCAAAGGGAAACAGTTTCAAAACTTTTAGGTCACTCATTCCATCCCAAATTCTTCCAAGATCAACTAAGAAACTCACTACAAAATTTTGTTACTAATATTCTAGTCATACCAACAATGTAACTCCCTCTACTACCCGATACAACACAAGAATATACCCCCTTATCTACTCCACAATATATCAAGAATATTATTCTTCACAATACTCTTTAGTATGTGTAGCAAGAGCCCAAATTGTTGTCTACTTTGATATTCAATCTTAGCATAAATTGGTGCTTGGATATTTAATGATCAACAATATATAGGGATAAGGGAGATACTTCTCTACTCAGTGTGGTCTCTCTTGATACATTGCAGTCTCATTTCCATATATCTAGATTTCCACCTTTCTTCTATAGTTCTTCTCAAGTTTTACTCGTTTTATTTCATGGATATTGAATGGTAATGTTCCCCCATATCTTCCAAGAATGGTTATTATTTTTTGTGTCCCTCCCCCATGCCAAAAAATAATCGATGATAAGAGAGAGGGATATCCATTCAATTGTTTTGCATGTACACATGAAAATATGAGGTAGTTGTATTTCCTAAAAGGATGGAGTCTTTACACTCCTCCCTTCCATCCCACTCTCATGTCTTCATTAAAATTAAAGTTAGCCTTTAGCCTTTTAATGAAGCACTAGTATAATTAAAAAAAATTGAGTTGGAATAAGGCACATGGTAAATAAGAAAAGGGTGATATTAGGAGAATTATGTATCTAGGATTATAGTTATTCCCCTTGGACCCCCTTACCTCTTCCCCTCTAATGGACTCGTATCCCCTTAGGTGTTCTTTCTCAATATCTAGCCTTGGACCTTTACATATTATGTTTCAACATAAATGATAACAAAGCTTAATCCTACCACATGGCCCTTATAAATACATTTACATATATGCCTATCCATTCACTAGTC
This sequence comes from Picea engelmannii, assembly GCA_009831015.1. Classification (NCBI taxonomy): domain Eukaryota; kingdom Viridiplantae; phylum Streptophyta; class Pinopsida; order Pinales; family Pinaceae; genus Picea; species Picea engelmannii. The sequence goes on along the minus strand of ML780162.1, from coordinate 127,077 downwards.
AAGCCTTAGCCTTGAGCTCTGCACTAGGAATAATTACTAGCATTCTTACATCTCTAACATATGGGATCATTTGAATAACTTGATTTCTATAATCACACATAATTGGGTACAATATAATCTAGGGGTCAAAACTGGGGATATTACATTCCCCTCCCCCTTGGAATAACAATGTCCATGGTATTCACTTGTTTTCAGCAATATTTAATGTGTGTATTCTTCAATTACACCTGCAACGCCATCCTCTTCAATGCAACCATGTATAGTTGTTGGATATCTTAGATAGAAATGTTCAATCATTCCTTTCACTCCCTTGGAATACCTCCAAGATCTTCAACATTCCAGCATATGCCTACGACAATCATCAAAGGAAAAACATGCATGTCACAACCATTTAAGCAGCAACTATTCCATCCATAGGAATTCTCAAATTCATAATTGAATTATATATATTCATAACATAAGATAAAGTATGCAATTCATACCAAATGAACATATCTCTACTCCGCAAGGCCACATGGGCGAGATTCAGCTAACCATTTTCTCTGACACAATTAAGATATATATATAGGCAGAGTAGGAGATGCTTGATCCTGGAAGGGTGAGTATGGCAAGGAAGAGGTGACTTCAATGAACGACTTATGAGAGATTCATTGAAGTCACATCTTACTTACCATAGAGTTATTGAAGTCCACTAATAATTCATCATAATTGGTAACCTTCTACCATGAGTCTTTACATAGAAAAAAAAAATATTTTGAAGATTGACAATGCCCATTCTATTCCATAAATAATTCTTGTATCTCAACCTACGTTCTCAATGCATATAATAGTGATTATTTTGAGTTGGTGAATCGTATACCATTTTAAGGCCATCCATACATTATTGTTGAAGGATTTTCATTAAATTAATTCACTTGAGACAAAGATATAGATTGGATCTCATTGTAATAATTCAAAAAACAAATTATAAAAAATGAAAACATTGTTGCTTATGTATTAATATGGAAATGACTCTCCTTTAGTTTTCATAAAATATTTTGTCCACTCATCAACCTTTATTTGCTTCCCTTGATCACTAAGATTTGATATCCACACACTTGTAGTATACCTTGTAAATATATTGAAATTTTTCACTTGCAACAATGCTTGGTTGTTTACCTAGGAGAAATGTTTTCAAACAATTTATGTTCCTTTAATTCTTAACTACGTTATCCAAAAGAAAAAATATCAGGCACTTGTTAGCTTATATGAGTTAAATCTCTTGAGTTTATAAATAATTTCATGATTATGAGTTCTCGTATCATAGATTGTTAACAATAGGGAATGACTATAAATGCATGTGCTTGAAATTGGATCTTACCTTCTGTTCAATTACATTTGCAATCATAACCAAATCCAAGTCAATCAGAAAATGAATATTTTCACGCTTAAGGGTCTACTTTCACATGGGAATTATGAAATCATTCAATCGTGTAAATAAGGAAGAACTCACATCTTTTTACACCGAATGTTAATTTGTATAAGGACTCCAATCAAATGATAAGTATCATCCCACTATTGGAACTAGGTCACCAATATGGCCTATAAAGAGGCTGAAATGTGATTTAAACTCAAAATGTATACTATATCATTAGAGAAGATATGTTGGGACAAGACTTTTGGGACCATTTTTGGGAACTGCACAGGAGCATGCGTAGAATAAGGAAAGGAAGTTAGCACATTTTCAGTATCAGCACGTGCGAAAGAAGGAAGTTAGTTAAGCCGTTAGGCATTTTGGTCCTTTGAAATGGGCTAAGCCCTAGTGTAAATGTATAAATGTGTAAGGGTTTTGGGTAGAAAGTATGATGCAAGTATGAGAGAACGAGCTTATGAAAGTAAGTAATGAGTAGGGTTTTGGGTAGAAAGTATGATGTGAGTATGAGAGAATGAGCTTATGAAAGTAATTAATGAGTTGATAGCTTATGAGAGAAGACTATGTGAGCGAGTAAGAAGAGCTAAGTGTGCATTGTATGCGCGAACAACAAGGACATTTTGGGGCATAACTAAGATATTATGTATGAGCGTAATGTGCATATTTTGTAAGGAATGATTCTGAATAATAATATAAGAAGCTCGTCGTTATGGACATAGCCCATCTTGGGTCAACCACGTTAAATATGGTGTCTATGTTTTATGCTATGATGTGTTTGTTTGTTCTGTGTATTGCGTGCATATGATTTACTTTTGTTATTATTCATCAAATATGGGTTTCTGCGCACATAGTACAAGATATAATGAATGAATGTTAAGGATAATGGTTATGATGAATGCCTCCCATCCCTTAATGAATGAGGAAACTTGATTCCTACAGTCCCCATAGATACCTCGGTGAGACTTCATCGGCTTGTGGGTGATGCTGAAAGGGATAGTATCTTAGGGTTTTGTTGGTGAATTAACGTTGAACTCTGGGTCTTCTCATTGCACACCAACAAATGGTTCCTTTGTCAGGATCGGGATCTACAACTGAGGGGAATGTGGAGGCCAACTAAGGAAGATATCAGACGGTTTTTAGAGGAAAAGGAGCGTTAATTTTCCATAAATCGGAATAATAATTCGTGGATCATCTCGAAAGCAATGGTTGCATAGGTATGTATTCACAGATTTACATGAGATTTTCTTTGTTGATTTACCGAATTTTTTGGTTGAGTGGCTACAGAGGTTAGTTAAAAAGAACATAACATTTAGCACTATTTTTCTAAGGAATTGGACCCATGAGTTGATTTAGCAAGTTAATAGTATAAGTAATCGGATCCCACACGCAATTGATTTTTGGATGGATAGTGTATTAGGGGGTTATATTACTGAGTTTGTTATAGATTGCACCCAGTCATATAGTGTTTTTGAAGGAGAGTTATTTAAAGTTCCAAGTTGAAGATACTTGAAATTATTTTCTACTTGGGTCAAGATGTTGTTGTGTGATAAGGGGGTTATGAAGATGGAATCTAATTTCCCTAGTAGTTAAGTGCCTTCATGTGCATAGGGAGACTGGGGGATAAACAGGGGATGGTTTGAGTGTATGAAGAAGAGGAATGTAGGAAATAATGAATAAGGAATGGATGGGATAAGGATGTCAAGGGAAGAAGAATGTGTGATAGAAGAAGAGATTGAGTATTGCATAGTGGAAAAGAATTTCGGTACTATAGGAAGAGAACGGTGGATGATAGAGAAGAGAAACATAGTGAGGTTGAGGAAAGAGACATCGGTGTAGTGCTTCAGATCGAAGGAATATCGCACACATAGGAAAAGGAAAAGGATAATTATCTCAGTCTAGCAGAAAAAGATCCATTACATCCCACTCAGGCCAAACTCTGCATCGAACCCATGAACCTGTGTGTATCTCTGATAATTGAGGTAAGATATGAAAAATTGTCACTTATAGTTAGTGAAGGAAGAAAAGATAGCAGTAAAGGTAGTTAGAGTAGTGGAAGTAGTACAACAACATAGCTTCAGGTAGTGTCACCAAGCAACAATACTACTCAGTGGAGTAGACCCCACTTTCAGAATGCATGTCTTTCATAGAGCAGGTTCAGAAGATCTGGAACAACACTTGTTTTTTTGTGAAGTAATATGGACCATGAAGAACGTCTAGGATGATGATGTAAATATCGTGCAGTTGGTGACAATGTTTATAGGTCGTGCATTACTCTGGTATATGAAATATCAGTCCATTGCACCTACGATACAAGCCAGAACATTGGAAAACCTTGGGCAAGATCTGTTAAAGGAATTCCATAAACTAAAGTTCAAGTCGTAGTGTATTACAAAACTGAAAGACAAAAAATAGCTTCAGAATGAATTAGTATGGGATTTTGATCAGAGATTCAAGATATTGATGAATCGATTGACTTTCCATATTCCAAATGAGCAGCATAAGGAATGGTTCATTGTGAGATTGTTACCACATATATGATGCGCTTTGATGTAGCAAAATATTATGTCACAATATGAAGCGCTAGATATCACCATAAAACTCGAAGCATCCCCTGTACAATAAAATGGCATGGGGATGGATCAGGCTCAGTCTTAGTTAGTAGCATTGAAAATTCAGTTGAAGGAGTTAGCTGAAGGGAAGGAAAATGTGAAGAAATTGGTTGTGTTACATGCAGAATGGAAGGTCATCATAAGAACGAGTGCTCGACTTTTAGAGATTATTTGGCTACAGGAGACCCAAATCCCTTGGCACCAGGAGGAGTATATTTGGAAATATGGAGAACAGTGGGTCATCACCCGACTGCATGTCCTTTAATGCAGAAGTATCAGAGCACTGCCAAGAATTTATTTTTTAACTTTTGTAAGTTTGTGGGACATGATGAAAAGGAATTTTGGGCACTCAATCTAATGAGAGAACACATCATGGATATATACATATTTCAATCAATTATCATTCAAACAATTAAAAGAATTATTGTCATATATCAAGCTCCCCACCTCTATCAAACCCCCCTGAGTATCATTCACATATAAGAATTAATCCCATTTAACCATTCAACAATGGTATTAAGCATAAGTAAAGGAATCATTTCCCGTATTACTTCAATAGGAATATCATGTTAGCATAACAAAACACATGCATGTCTACTTGTCATTACCATTCCTGATGTTACGTGATCAGCCACTAATTCATGGAATTTTACATAATATTTTCACCAACCTCTTGATCGACAACTTCTTGTCCTTGTCTTCCTCACAAAGTTGATGCACAATATCATCAACAAGTTCAACCATGTTCTTGTCAACATATTCCACCATGCTCTCAACCATTCTTGGTTAATCAATCAATTAGCAAGCATGTTTAATTTTTCATGTCATATGGGTTGTGTATGTAACCAAATTTTATTCTTAACCACTATGCATCATCCTATATTCCAAAAGAATACCCACTTGCATATTTTACCACACATTAATTCTCAGTGTGTATATTTGTGCATATTCAATTCAACTATTCTAGTTCTTTCATTTTAATAGCATCTTATGCCTCAAGGAAATGCACATAACAACTTCTCATCCACAAAAATAAATAACATAGTAGTAAGAGAAGAATTAAAGAATTCTCCCTTCTAGTTGTTTTGCATAGCATTTCCACAACGTGGGTGATCTAATGGCCTTCATGGGTCTTAAAGTAAGAAAAATTCCTCACATGCCTTAAGTCTAGAAATGACATTTGCAAGATGCAAATTGTCCACACCATTAACATTATAAAAAAATTGCTAATGTCACACAATAATAGTCATATAAAATGTGTTTTAACAATTATCCTTCCATCTCTTCATGATCCATATGGATGTCGGTGGCCTCCCACCTATTCCAACTAGCTCATTTTGGCATTTTTCCAGTTTGGCAGTTTTTTCCTAGTTTTCAAGACCCTGACTTTCGGGGTCGTTTTGAGGCCCTAAACAGCGTTTTTAAGGCTCACCACAATTGTACTAAATTAAAATTAAAATTCTGAAAGCAACATGTGTATTCCTCGGACAGACCTTTACAACGGGCTATCGTGCACCTAAATCGGAGATCGTATGCAAAAGTTACGACCTCGGGAAGTTGATGTACTAACTTACCCAAACAGGGCCCACATGAATTTTGGCGCTTCATCTCCTAGGGTTAGGTTTTTGGATGTCTAGGGTTTTTAACATTCCTGTTTTATTGTAAAAATGTCTTCAGAGCCTCATTGTAATCATCTTATGACGAATGAGCACAACTGTCACATCACTTCTCAGAGATAAGCCGCCACCATTCTAGCAAGATTTTTTTCCGTTGCATTTTACAGTTTCAGCTTATTTCCTTATTGAATAGAAACCAGTTTTATTGTATATTTGTTATTCTATGCTAAGCATATTTTGATAATAATATGCATTCATTTCGTTATGCTCATAAAATCCAGATTAGTAGTATTAGAGTGGTCTGCTCCTTTTTGTTCTTAATGCATGTCCCTAACGAGGTCAAGGTACAAAGAATTGGGTCTCAAACTTGTTTCTCTTGAGGACAAACGCTCTTGCATGCCCAAACGACCTCTCATGGTGGGAGAAAAGAAATATGGCGGGATAGGAGATCCCTTCAAAATGTTTCTCGAGGAATCCCCCACGCAACATAGGAACGAGATGACAGACGGTTTTGCGCAAATCCTTCGGCGGCTACCAACAGGCGATAGATCTTCCTCAAACGGAGATGTCGCCCCCTTCAATGTACAAATCAACTTCAATATTCCTATATTTAAAGGTCAGAGAGACACAGATGCTATAGAAAAATGGTTGAATCTGCTAGAAGGATATTTCTCTATCCATAACTTCTCGAATAGAGAAAACATCACTTTTTTTCTCCTCAAAGTCGTTCCCCATGTCAAGGATTGGTAAGAAACTTTCTGTGAGCAAAAGGAAACAGAGGAACCCTCATTATTTGTATTTGTGGTCACGTGGGAGTCCTTCATGGATTCTATTAAGGAACAATACTACCATGTTTGAAGTTATGATGACTTGTACACAAAATGGACCACACTGCGGCAGGAAAGAGACCAAGTAGTGCCCAAGTTCACAAATATCTTCCATACCTTAAGCACCAAGATGGGTATCAAGGATTCTGAGTGACATCTGGTGCTCAAGTATCATGGCGGTCTGCATAGACACATACAAGCTGAAATGGATTTTCTAGACATCTCATCCTTGGGCATGGCCTACCTATATGCCATCAAAATCGAGTAGAAGCTCAAACAAAAGACGCGGCAATTTGGGCCTGGGAACCCCTCACGGCAAAATATAGGAAAGGGTGGCCCCAACCCACAAAACAAGGGACAGAGCAAAGACGGACAGCCTCAGGACAACCATTCCAGGCCGTAAGAAAATAAGGACATTGGAAAGACAAAGAAAGATATCGGGAAGTGGTGCGACTTCCATAAGATCCCCTAGCATAACTCTATTGATTGTCGCTCAAAGAAGTCGTCATTGGATGAGGTGAAAGCCTCTTAATCAGATGCGGGTTCTGACTCTGATTCAGAACTAGAAAGGGTGAGACAAATCATTAACATAGAACCCAGTACTATCGTTGCTACCACCAAGCTCCAACCCAGTGAACCAGACGAGCCAGAGAAAGGTGAGGGCCTTTTTCATTCACAGATGTGGGTGAAAGGTACCCTGTTGCACTTCATCCTTGATAGTGGTAGCTATAATAACCTCATCTCAGTAGAGGTTTTCAACTGACTCTCCTTGTCAACAACACCGCACCCACAGCCCTACATCATCGGATGGATCCGCCAAGGAAGTGACATCCACGTCAGCCAACAATGTCACATGTCATATGGCATCAATCCCTTCAAATATGAGGTATTGTGTGATGTTTCCCCTCTCTAAGTTTGTAATGTTCTTTTGGGCCAACCATATTTATGGAAACGTCATGTTGTATATGAATCTAGGCCTCGCAATGTTATTATTACTTTGAACAAGAAATTGTATAGGATACCCGAGGCAGTCCCACCTAGTGTTATTTCCTTGATATCTGCCAAGAAATGCAGGAAGGTTATCTCTCAGATGGGGAAGTTAGTCTTCTTCATGATTCGCTCTCAGAATGAACGAAATATTGTAGCAACATCCATGGTATCTGCGGCCGACCTCTCCACATAGCAGAAGCAAGTGGATAAGGTCATGGAAGAATACTCGGATATCTTATCCTCGCCTAATGGGGTACCTTTGCACTGTCATGTCAAGCACCCCATCAATCTGACCCCTAGTGCATCGCTGCCCAATGGGCTAGTCTACCTTCACTCTTTGTTAAAGAACAAGGAGATCAAGCGATAGATCTAAGAACTGCTCCACAAGGGGCACATATGTCCCAACTCATCGCCTTGCGGAAGCCCAATCGTGTTGGTATAGAAGAAATATGGAACCTGACGACTTTGCATTGATTACCGGGCCCTGAATAAAATCACAGTCAGAAACTGATACATGATTCCCCGAATCGAATACCTCCTTGATTAGCTCACAGAAGCCAAATACTTCAGTAAGATTGATCTGAATTCTGGCTACCACTAGGTCTCGATAGCACAGACAGATGTATGGAAGACCACCTTCAAGTCAAAGGAAGGTCTTTTTGAATGGTTGGTCATGCCCTTTGGTTTGAAAAATTCTCTAGCCACTTTCATTAGGATGATGGATGATATCTTGCGACCATTAACCAATACTTTTGTAGTGGTGTATCTGGATGACATCCTCATTTACAGCAAGACTTAGGCAGAACACTTGCAGCATATTCAGCAGGTTTTGCAAACCTTGCGGCAGCACAAGCTATATGCCAACTTGGAAAAATGATCTGTCGGCATGGACATGGTCCATTACCTGGGCTACATCGTTGATCATCATGGCACACATGTGGATCCAACCAAGATCCAAGTCATCCGTAACTATCCATCCCCAACCACACTCACTGAGCTTCGAAGCTTCTTGGTCCTTGCCAATTTCTACCGCAGGTTCGTTTTGGGATTCTCCCATATTCCATGGTCCCTCAGCCAAGTAACCAAGGGTGTTTCTAAGGAAAACTTTATGTGGGGCCACTCCCAACAACAAGTGTTCAATTATTTGACCTGCAGCAGCCCTTTGAGATCAAGATAGATGTTTCAGACTATGCTATGGGCATTGTTCTCACTCATCACGACCACCCTGTGTCCTATCATAGTGAGACACTATCAGATGTTGTTTGTAAGTACCCTACTTGCGACAAATAAATGTACTCAATTGTGCAAGCCTTCCACTAGTGGAGACATTACATTCTTGGGAAGGAGACAGTCATCCACACTTATCAGAAGCCACTGTAGTTCATGCAGACACAAGGCAAATTGCAGAATGACCGCCATCAGAAGTGGTCCACATACTTGCAGCAATTCCACCTCAACATCAAGTATAAAACAGGAAGCACCAACCACGTCGTTGATTGTCTCAATAGACCGCCAGTCGCAACATTCACCATGGTGCTAGACTCTTGCAGCCATGATACCTATGGATGGCCCCAACTCTGTGAGACAGACCTAGACTTCGCCACCACCTACCAATTATTGGGCACAAACATTGTTGTCGCAAATTTCCATATTCGAGATGGGTTGTTGTGTCATCTGGTCCATATCTGCATTCCATCAAGTGAGAGAGCAAAGCTGATCTAGGAATCCCACTACTGTCAGTTGGTAGGACACTTCAACATTGAAACGATAGTGGCAATGTTGCATAAACATTTCTACTCGTCAAAAATTCTACAGGAGGTCAGCAAGTATATCAGGTCCTGCACTACCTGCACTATTGCCAAACCGACCACTAAAAAACAAGGCATGTACACCCCTTTGCCTACTCCTGACATGTCATGGGAATCCATCTCAATGGACTACATGTCGTGCCTCCCATCCACTAAGTGGGGAAACTACTGTGTTTTTTTGGTTGTTGATCGCTTTTCTAAGATGGTGATTCTAGCCACATGTAAGAAGAGCATCACAGCAGAGGCCATTGCCAAGCTCTTCTTTGAGCGAGTATGGGTACATTTTGGAATCCCACAAACCATTGTCTCATATTGGTACAGTTGATTTATTAGCACATTCTGGTCGAGCCTCTAGTCACTGTTGGACACCAAGCTCACCAAATCCATGGCCTTCCACCCCCATACAAATAGCCAAACCGAGGTTGTAAATGGAATGATCATGCATATCTTGCGCATGTATAATTCCAAGCACCCTCCCACATGGGATGAGATTCGTCCCTATGTTCATCACAACTACAACCGAGCCCTACATTTCTCAATCGGCCACAACCCCTTTCAGGTGGGGTTGGGATTCCAACCATTGGGTCCCATAAATGTTGCACTACCCCTTGCAGTCACCTCGGTCGAATTGTCTCCTGCTCCAACTGAAGCTGACAAAGCCACCCGGTTCATTGAGCGGATCCAGCACATACGCCAATAGGTTCATGATATCCTACAGAAGTCCAATGACAAGTACAAGCAGCACCATGATCAACACTGGGTGCCACATAAGTTTCATGTGGGCGACAAAGTTTGGTTGCACTTGCAGAAAGAATGCCTTACAGGACCCCATCGGAAGCTTCACCCACTCATTTATGGGTTGTACACCATCACCAAGGTTGTGGATGATAATTATTTTGAGCTCAACATTCCTCCTTTCCTTGGCCCGCACCCAGTGTTCAACGTGGATCTCCTTCGACCCTATTTCCCACCATTATTGGACACCTCAGAGATAGCAGAATAACTGACACCAACAGAGCTCAACCTCGACTGCATACAACCAGCATCTAGTGATTGGATTTTGGAAAAACATTTCAAGGGAAATCGCCAGCAAAGGATCCAGCTTTATAGAGTTGTCAAAGCAGGGCAGCTCTTGCACCAAGGCAAGTGGCTCACCTAAGGCCAAATTCAGCAGAAATTTCCTCATCTGATGGGGGCACTCAACGTGATGGAGACCATTGCTTCCTAAGGGGGTAGGATTGATCCAGATAGATTTTGGTGGCCTCCTACCTACTCCAACTGCCTCATTTTGGTAGTTTTCCAATTTGGTAGTTTTTTCCTAGTTTTTGGGTCCCTGACTTCCGAGGTCATTTTGAGGCCCTAAACAGCGTTTTTAGGGCTCGCCACGATTAGAATAAATACGGAGCCAGCGTCTGATGGCAACATGTGTAGTCCTCAGGTAGACCTTTCTAACATGATATCGTGCACCTAAAACGAAGATCGTATGCAAAAGTTACGACCTCAAAAATTTGATGTACTAACTTACCCAAACGAGGCCCACATGAATTTTGGCGCTTCATCTCCTAGGGTTAGGTTTTTGGATGTCTAGGGTTTTTGACATTCCTGTTTTATTGTAAAAAGGCCTTCAGAGCCTCATTGTAATCATCTTCTGGCGAATGAGCATAGTCGTCACATCTCTTCTCATAGATAATCTGCCACCATTCTAGCAAGCTTGTTTTCCGCTACATTTTACAGTTTCAGCTTATTTCCTTATTGAATAGAAACTAGTTTTACTGTATATATGCTATTCTTTGTTAAGCATATTTTGATAATAATATGTATTCATTTTGTTCTGCTCATAAAATCAGGATCACTTCATCTTCTTGCTCATCATCCTCAAGCATAAGATGACGAAGTAGCTCATCCAAATGTATTGAAGGAATGTCTTCACCATTTTTCATAGATGTTGTATCCACTTGCTAATAAAAAAATTATTTATGTACAATGCAATCTTGGATTGCATCTCTTGTTCCTCCTCTAGATCATCCAAAAAAAAATCATAGTTCTCTTTCTCCTTCCCATACTCCATTTTGTTTCTGGAAGATGATTCAACCTTCGTGGGAAAGGTATTAAGCTTCCAAGATGGAGGCTTTCCCCACTTCTTCTAGTGCTTTTCTTCGTAATTGTTCTTCACAAAAAGTACATTTGGAAAATCAAGTCCTTTGTACTTATCCAACTCCATATCATTAGTATTTGCACCATAGATATCGGGACTCTAAATATGGCCCAGATGAATTTTCACAGTAAAAACCTATTGTAGACAACCTACATCATAAAACTTGTATTCCACTGATAATTCATCATAATTGGTAACCTTCTACCATGAGTCTTTACATAGAAAAAAAAAATACTTTTGAATATTGACAATGCCCATTCTATTATACAAATAATTCTTGTATCTCAACCTACTTTCTCAACTCATATAATAGTGATTATTTTGAGTTGGTGAAGCCTATACCATTTTAAGGCCATACATACATTATTGTTGAAGGATTTTCTTGAAATTAATTCACATGAGCCAAATATATAAATTGGATCTCATTGTAATAATTCAAAAAAAAATTATAAAAAATGAAACATTGTTGCTTCTGTATTAATATGGAAATGTCTCTCCTTTAGTTTTCATAAAATATTTTTTCCACTTATCAACCTTTATTTTCTTCCCTTTGATCATTAAGATTTGAGATCCACAAACTTGTAGTATACCTTGTAAATATATTGAACTTTTGCACTTGCAACAATTCTTGGTTGTTTACCTAGGAGCAATGTTTTCAAACAATTTATGTTCCTCTAATTCTTAACTACTTTATCCAAAACCAAAAATATCAGGCACTTGTTATCTTATATGAGTTAACTCTCTTGATTTTATAAATAATTTCATGATTCTGAGTTCTCGTATCATAGATTGTTAACAATGGAAATGACTATAAATGCATGTGCTCGCAATTGGCTCTTACCTTCTGTTTAATTACATGTTGCAATCATAACCAAATCCAAGTCAATCAAAAAATGAATATTTTCACACTTAAGATTCTACTTTCACATGGGAATTATGAATTCATTCAATCATGTAAATAAGGAAGAACTCACATCTTTTTACACTGAATGTTAATTTGTATAAGGACTCTAATTAAATGATAAGTACCATGCCACTATTGGAACTAGGTCACCAATATGGCCTATAAAGAGGTTGAAATGTGATTTAAACACAAAATTTATACTATATCATTAGAGAAGATTTGTTGGGACAGGACTTTTGGGACCATTTTTGGGAACTGCGCAGGAGCATGCGCAGAAGAAGGAAAGGAAGTTAGCGCATTTTCAGGATCAGCGCGTGAAAGAAGGAAGTTAGTTAAGAAGTTGTTAGGCATTTTGGTCCTTTGAAACGGGCTAAGCCCTAATGTAAATGTATAAATATGTAAGGGTTTTGTGTATAAAGTAGGATGTGAGTATGAGAGAATGAGCTTATGAAAGTAAGTAATGAGTTGATAGCTTATGAGAGAAGACTGTGTGAGCGAGTAAGAAGAGTTAAGTGTGCATTGTATGCGCAAACGGAGAGAGCATTCTTAGGCATAACTAAGATATCATGTATTAGCGTAATGCACATATTTTGTAAGGGATGATTCTAAATAATAATATAAGAAGTTGGTCGTTATGGATGTAGCCCATCTTGGGTCAACCATGTTAAATATCGTGTCTTTGTGTTATGCTACGATGTGTTTGTTTGTTTTGTGTATTGTGAACCTATGATTTACTTTTGTTATTATGCATATGTTATATGTTTATGCGCACTTGGTATAAGATATAATGAATGAATGTTAAGGATAATGGTTATGATTAATGCCTCCCATCCCTTCATGACTACAGAAACTTGGTTCTTAAAATCCCCATAGATACCTCGGGTGAGACTCCACATGCTTGGGGGTGATGCCGAAAGGGTCGGTATCTTATGGTTTTGTTGGCTAATTAATGTTGAACCCTGGGTATACCCACTGCACGCCAAAAAATGTTTTTTTTGTTGGGACTAGGATATATGACTGAGGGGAATGTGGAGGCTAACTAAGGAAGAGATCAGACGGTGGTTAGAGGCAAAGGAGCGCTAATTTTCTAGAAATCATAATAAGAATCCGCGGATCAGCTCGAAAGCAATGGTTGTAGAGGTATGTATTCACATATATACATGAGATTTTTTTTGTTGATTTTCCGAATGTTTTGGCTGAGTGGTTACAAAGGTTAGATGAAAAGAACATAACATTTTGCATTGTTGTTCCGAGGAATTGGACCCATGAGTTGAATCATAAAGTTAATATTATAAGTAATCGGATCCCACACGCAATTGATTTCTGGTTGGATAGTATATTAGGGGGTTATATTACTGAGTTTTCTATAGATTGCACCCAGTCATATCTGAAATAAAGTTATTTAAATTTTTACGCTAAAACAAAGTTATTTAAAGTTTTGCTGCTGAAACAAAGTTATTTAAAGTTGTGTGATAAGGGGGTTATGAAGATGGAATCTAATTTCCCTGGTAGTTAAGCGCCTTCGTGTGCATAGGGGGACTTGGGGTTGACCAGGGGATGGTCTAAGTGTATGAAGAAGAGGGATGCAGGAAAGAATGAATAAGGAATGAATGGGTTGAGGATGCCGAGAGAATAAGAATGTACAACAGAAGAAGAGATTGGAGTATTGCGCAGTGGAAAAAAAAAATTGGTACAATAGGAAGAGGACTATGGTTGGTAGAGAAGAGCAACATAGAGGTTAAGGAAAGAGACACCATCGTAGTGCTCCAAATCGAAGGAATACCACACACACAAGAAAATGAAAAGGATCGTCATCTCAGTCTAGCAGAAGGAGATCCATTACATCCCACTCAGGCCAAACTCTGCGTCGAACCCATGACCATGTGTGCGTCTCCAAGAATTGAGGTAAGATCTGAAAATTTGTCACTTGTATTTAGTGAAGGAAGCAAAGATAGTAGTAAAGGTAGTCAGAATAGTGGAAGTAGTATGACAACACAGCTTCAGGTAGTTTTAGCAAGGAATAATAATGCGCAGTACACAAAGGTGGGAGTAGACCCCCCTTTGAGAATAATTGTCTTTCATGGAGCAGGTTCAGAATATCTGGGACAACACTTGTTTGTCTGTGAAGAAATATGGACCATGAAGAATGTCCAGGATGATGATGTAAAGATCGTGTAGTTGGCAACAACATTCAGAGATCGTGCATTACTTTGGTATATGAAACATCAGTCCATTGCGCTTGCAGGACGAGACAAAACATTGGCAAACATTGGGCAAGCTTTGTTAAAGAATTCCATAAACTAAACTCTGAGTCGCAGTGTATTACAGAACTCAAAGAGATAAAGTAGTTGCAGAATGAATCAGTATTAGATTTTGATCGGAGATTCAAGATATTGATGGATCGATTGACCTTCTAGATTCTAGATGAGCAGTATAAGGAATGGTTCATTGTGGGATTGTTACCACATATATGATGTCCTTTGATGCAACAGAATATTATGTCGCAATCTAAAGCACTAGATATCGCCATGAAACTCCAAGCATCCCCTGTAGGATAAAATGTAATAGGGATGGCTCAGGTTCAGTCGCGGTTAGCAACATTGACAATTCAGTTGAAGGAGCTAGCTAAAGGGAAGGAAAAATGTGAAGAATTATGGTGTGTTACATGCAGAACGGAATTTCATCATAAGAACAAGTGTCCAACTTTTACAAAGTATTTGGCTACAGGAGCCCCAAATCCCTTGGCATCAAGAGGAGGACTATATTTTGAAATATACAGAACAATGGGTCATCACCCGACTCCCTATCCTTTAATGCAGAAGTATCAGTGCACTGCCAAGAATTTATTTTGTAACTTTTGTAATTATGTGGGACATGATGAAAAGGAATGTCGTGCACTTGATCTCATGAGAGAACACACCGCGGATACATACAGAGTTCAAGGGGAAGAAGTACCAGAAGGAGGGGTATCACAATATAATACTTTGAGAGGCTACAATCAAGGAGGAAGAGGAGGATTCAGAGGTCAGGGAAGAGGAGGATTTGACAGAGGAAGAGGAACGATTATATGTTATAATTGTAACCAGCCTAGGAATTTGGTGCGAGATTGTTCGAATCCCTACACGACATGTACATATTGTAGATAGTTAGATCGTGCGATGAAATAATGTCTGCAATTGATCACGAAATGGTAGGAAAAGAGGAACCATAATGTTCAAATGATAGCATTAGAAGAGAACGATGATGACCAAGAGTAGTAGCAGTTACGCATGGAGGAGAAAGAACAGGAGTTGATGCGACAGAGAAAGGAATTTGCACTAACTAGTGGGTCAGGAAAGCGGTAGAACCTCCTCTGAC
Source organism: Picea engelmannii (assembly GCA_009831015.1). Taxonomy (NCBI): domain Eukaryota; kingdom Viridiplantae; phylum Streptophyta; class Pinopsida; order Pinales; family Pinaceae; genus Picea; species Picea engelmannii. The sequence goes on along the minus strand of ML780162.1, from coordinate 111,400 downwards.
ATTTGACCCACAAAGAGAGAGAGAGACACATACAAGAAAGAAAGGAAGGAACTACTGGAAACATAATGGGTAGAATCAGCTTGGAAACATGTGTATAATAGGCCACCTGTTTATGACATGCCTCCATCCTACGACCACTCGATCACAGAAAGGATAGTTGAAAAGGCAAGTACTCTAAAAGGTTTCTTAAAGAGTTGTTTAGAACTAATGAAGGATGAAACTGCATTGAACGCATTGTGCGGGATGATTGACTAGTGTGTGCAAGATAACGAATCACATAGTCACAGTGATAAGTTAACCAGGTATAGCGCAAGAAAAGGACAAATAGGGAATTATGACTTAATGCATAGGTAGGAGATTATGACATAGATAATATCATATTGGATATGTGATATGATGTGAACGTCATTCTGAAGCATACATGGGAAATGATGGGTAAACCAAAGTTGATATGGTCACCAATTCAGTTAAGGATAGAAAATCAACATAAGATTGTCTTGATTGGAAGACGAATAGGGGTGAATTTTAACATCGATGGAGTGCAAAGCACATCGGATTTCGACGTAATCAAAATAGTGGATGGTAGCAAACCTTATCCAACATTTCTTGGACTTGATTGGGATTTAGATAACCAGAGAATTACTGATATGAAGAAGAGACAGATGATCTTTGAAGTAGCATACTTGAGAGTTATTGTGCCATTGGATTCCATAGAAGGAAGACGATATGTGGAACCAGCAAGGGAAAAGAACTTGATAACCTTTACAGTATGACCACGCGGATGGATGACTATATTAATCCTACTGCTAAAGGTCTACTCAGTTGGTGAAGTATGAGTTCTTGCACGTCAGATTCGAAATAAGCCTTGGAACATTGGCAATAGAGGCTACATGAGGTATCTACAAGGAGATGTGCTCGTATTACCCGCACATTATGTTGTATTGGAGCTGAGGTATGTGATCCCCCAAAATATGATGGAATAACATATGTAGATATTTTTGCAAGAGAATTTGAATTGCAGATACCAGATCAATAGAGATTGCTAGCTTTAGATATTACATTGAAAGTGACTCTAATAAGATGGTGGGTTGTGCTTAAGGATAAAATAGATAATTGGAAGCAATGCAAAAGTTTGTTACATGCTAGTTTCATAACAGAAACTGAATATTTCATGCAGAAGTATATTGGGTTGAGTTGTCCTATAGACCATCCTACACAGTGCACTATGACATGGAGTTCAATACTAAGAAAGAATGGATGCATTTGTTTGTACACACTCTGGACACGATCCCAAAGAACTGGTACTTAGAACTGGAAGTACACAGAATAACAATAGACTAGGAATACCTAACTCACAACTTCAAGGTAACTTTCAATTTTGAAGACGATACCCCTTCGGTAGACACAAATCTATAGATTATCAAGACCAAGATATCTACACCGAAAAATTCGAAGATACCAGCAGCCTTATGTAGTGTGCCCAAATATTTTGTGATTTTTCAAGAGATTATGGAATGCTATAATGTTGTTGGAGAAGACTGGGAAGAAGAAGACCCAAGGAATTTGAAAATACCATAAACCAAAGGAGAGAGCACGGTAGAGGGTCTTGACTCTGAATCAATCGAGTATGCATATATGACCACATGTAATAAATTAACATAACAGACACTAATTCGATTAGTATATGGCCAGGAAGAAGTTATGTCCATGGAGTTCATTGTGTTGAGTCTGTGCATTATCACACTGACAAAGCTCACTGATTCTGGTGCAGTAGTGAAAAGATTGTTAAAGCTAGTCGAACTGGAGGAAGACCTTTTTTCCATAGGATTTCATCAGCAAGTTCAGAAAGCATGCAAGAATACATGGAATGACAAACATATTAAACAAAAGAAGTTTCATATGGGAGACCTAGTTTTTCTCTATGACAGCAAGTTCTTGCAACACCCTGGAAAGTTCCAAATGCATTGGTTGGGTCCATATGTGATAAGATTTGTAACAGAAGTAAGTGTTACTCAGTTGGAGAAATTGAATGGGGAAACCTGGAAGGGCTTGTAAATGGTATTCGGTTGAAATCATATAGGGATAGTCGTTCTTTTGCGCACTAGTCTGAGTGCCCAGTATGTGTACCATAGTATTATATTATATTGTATTATAGAGGAAAACAAAACGAAAATAAAAAGAAATAAAAGAACTTGAGGCAAGCCACAATAAACATTTGAAGAGACAAGAGAATTGAAGTTATGAGTCAAGCATTATTCAAAGAATCAAATAATACTAAGAAAATTGTTAGAAAAACAGGACCGCGGAGCAATAAAATAAAACAAATGCAGAAATAAAACACAGAAGATACACAATACAAGAGAGACACAGATTTACGTGGTTCACCCAGTGTGGGCTACGTCCACTAGAGAAATTGTCAGGTCCTTTCTTTATTATTATCCAGCAAAATGAAGGGATACAACCTATAGCAAAACCCGTTGTAACTTCCTCTTCTTTCTCTCACAGTCT
>ML780162.1:62493-79444 GCA_009831015.1 Picea engelmannii | reverse complement strand
TGACTTCTTTGACCTTGGGGGCTTCAAGCCTTCATGTGGGGGTCCTTCATCTTCGTAAGGCCATAACTCTCAAACCATGAGGAGTTATGTGACATTCCACATACCACCGGAAATGGCATGACAAGCACTATCCATCTAGGATATTTTCACCAACACTTTCCTTGATATTCATCTCATTATTCCACATACAAGCATGGGTCCTCCAACCATTCTTCTAGGATAACTCAATCTGTAAAGTGTCTTCCTGTGAGGGATTTCACCATAAGGGGACCACTTTGGAGTTCATCCATTTGTGCACCTTATCAATCATGATAAGACAATAAAGAGAGCATGGGTCCTCCAACCATTCTTCTAGGATAACTCAATCCGCAAAGCGTCTTCCCATGAGGGCTTTCACCATAAGGGGACCACTTTGGAGTTCATCCATTTGTGCACCTTATCAATCATGATAAGAAAATAATGAGTCATCTATACATTTTTTCAACAATGCATCATATACCAATGAAACCACATTAATCCATCTTCATCATGTATCAATGACAACTCATTGATCCATGTTCATCATATCAATGACAACTCATTGATCCATATTCATATATGCATTCTCATCAAGGACAATACATATTATATTACATCAATCATCAATCAATCAATCCTTTGACATCAATCAATGACAACATGATCCAGCAGTAAGTGAAATTATGTGAAATTTAGGACCATTATACTCTGCTAAGATATTTTGTGGATGTATTCTCATTTGAAACATACCAAAGCACAGGTGCATGGAAATTGGAAACCCTATTGGTAGCATGTTCATGCCATTTGAAACCTAAATAAATAATTCTTAATGTTCTAATTCCAAGTTTGGGCACATTGTAAGAAGACATAGATTAATCATCAAGACATATAAGGGATTTCAATGTAACATTGTAAGTGAAATTATGTGAAATTTAGGATCACTGTACTCTGCTTCGATATTTTGTGGATGGAGTCTCCTTTGAAACATACCAAAGCACGGGTACATGGAAATTGGAAACCCTATTGGTAGCATGTTCATGCCATTTGAAACATGAATAAAGAATTCTTAATGTTCCAATTCCAAGTTTGGGCACATTGTAAGAAGACATAGATTAATCTTCAAGACATACAAGGGATTTCAATACATTTTCACAAACAATTTGTAAACAACAAGTTTACATACATACAGGTAAACTCAATGCACTTACTTATAAGTAAAACAACTTTATATTCAAAGCTAACAAAATATTTCCAAAGCAAAGATAAAATACTTATCTTATCAACAATTTGATCCAAGCAAGTGGTTGAGTGTGAGCAATTTCCCACAAAATGTTATGTAGACCTCTTTGGATGCCACCCCCTAGTCATGTTATGATACCACCAAGGTGAAGAGAAAAAATTTCAAAACTTTTAGGTAACTCATTCCATCCTAAACACTCTCAAGATCAATTAAAAATATCATTGTAGAATTATGTAACTAATGTTCTAGTCGGCCCAGCTATGGCACTCCCTTTACTACCCATACAACAAAAGAAGATACCCCCTTCTCTTCTCCACAGTACCTAAAAAATCATCATCTTCTTTGTGCTCTTCAATATGTGCAGAAGGAGCCCAAATTATTATCTACTTTCATATCGAATCCCAAGAGAAATTGGTTCTTGGAAATTTAATGATCAACAATCTACAGGAATAAGGAAGATGATTATCTACTCAGCCCAGTCTCTCTTGCTACACTACTATCTCTTTTCCTTATCTCTAGTTTTCTACCTTTCTTCTATAGTACTTCTCAATTTTCTACTTATTTTCTATCATGGATATTGAATGGTAATATTCCCCCATAGCTTCCAAGAATGCTTCTCCTTTTGTGTGTCCCATCCCCCATGCGAAAAAATAATCAATGATACGAGAGAGAGAGAGAGAGAGAGAGAGAGAGAGAGAGAGAGAGATCCATTCGATATTTTTTTGCATGTACACATGAAAATAGGAGGTAGTTGGATTTCCTAAAATGATGGAGTCTTTCCACTCCCCTCTCCATCCCACTCTCATGTCTTCATTAAAATTAAAGTTATCCTTTTAGCTAGCCACTAGCAACATTAAAAGAAAGGCAATTGGACTAAGGCACATGGAAAATAAGAAAAGTGCAAGATTAGGAAACTTAGGTAGATATAATTATAGTTATTCCCCTTTGAGCCCCTTACCTCTTCCCCTCTATTTCCCCTTAGGTGATATTTCTCAATAGCCAGACTTGGACCTTTACATATTATGTTTCAACATAAATGATCACAAATCTTAAGCATACCATATCAAGCCTACCACGTGGTATTTATAAATACATTTACATACATGTCTAGCCATTCACTAGTCAGGCCTTGGCCTTGAGCTCCACATTAGGAATCCACACTAGAATACTTACTTATTTTGCATATGAGGCATTTTACATAACTTAATTCTCATCATTACAATACTTATTTACACTTGGCACATTATTGGGTCCAATGTAATCAAAGGTTCGAAATTGGGGATATTACAGACAATGCATGCTTCCCAATTTTCAATGCATTTTTTGGTTTTTATATCATTAGCAAGTTGCTTCTCTACACATCTCATTGCACATGTTTCATTTCCAAGATATGAATTACAAATCATTTGTGCCGCATATGATTTTCTCAAGTATTCTAGATCAAAGACACTAGTAAACCAATAGATGGAATAGAACAAAGAATCGTGACAATTAATGCAAAGAGATTGGCATATTTCCATTATTTTCCTAAAGAGGGAATTTTCTATAATTATTGTGTATGCTACCATGGAAAATAAGATTCTCATAAAATATGACACTAGTGAACTACAAATAGTTGGTTGCATTCCATTGTGCAATGGAAGTGGTTCATAATGTCCACATGAAGGATTTTGATCATGGAACAACATGATATGGTGATACCTAGGTTTCCCTACATTGAAATGGAGGTAGTTTACATCCCTTGTCAAGGACCAAACACAAACACGAATGTTCAACCACTTAGAAATCCATTTGATGTAGAAAACACACACACACACACACACACACACACACACACCACAACAAGCCATTGGCACCATTCTCAAGTTGCAATGATGTTGATATTGACATTCTTCATAAATATGTTGCATGATCATTGACATTGTGCAAGTCTTGCAAGAAACCAATACTCAATTCAATTCCCATCAAGAGGACGTCATCATGATCTATGAGATCTACATCCTTGTAGCATTTTTGGAAATGGCCTATGATTTCTTGGTGTATCTCCAATTATGTGTAACAAAAATGTAGTAGGACTACAAATTTTTCAAATAAGCAATCACCAAGAATATAGTAATTTTTTTAGTCAAAATAATGAATAGTTAGAAAACATGAAATCTATATCCACTAATTTTATTTATGGGATTGCAAAAACATTTGATGCAAGGAGGTGCTTTTGTTTCTCCACTTCCTCTACATTTGCAAGGAACATCCTATGCATATCATGCTATATTATTCTTATCAATATTGTAAAATGCTTTCAATTACATTGATCCAATAACCATTTATGTTGTATGTGATTGAGAGTATATTGACAAAATCATATAGAACTATAACATAAGTGAGTAAGAAACAAATGTGATTCAAAAATTCATGTGTTAAATTATTGTTTCAAAAGTAAGAATCTTTTGTTTAAGGTTAACAATAGGAATTCCAATCCCAAAACCATATGAGAACATTAAAAGATCCAAACAGAAAGTTTCCACAAGCTTACAAATATAGCCCAATATCTTAAAAGTCATGAATCATTAATTCCTAGCGACTAGTGTATAGGGGTAGTCAAAATAAAGAAAGATAAGAATCTATCCAATGGAACATTATAGAGAAATAGAAAAGAATAAAAAATGCCCAAAACTTTTGTTTCAAGGTTCTTGGAGAAACAATCTAGCTCCAAATTCAATGCTTAGGAGAAAATGCAAAGGGGGGAAAGTAGTAAAATTGATATGACACATGTATTCCCTCTCCTTTAGCACATCTCTCCATGAAGGTGGACCCCCTCATCAAAGTACATTTCTTAAGGAATTAAGTAGAGTTAGTTAGTTAGTTTTGTCTTTCAGACTTCGAGTTGTGTGCATTTGCATTCTTTAATATTTCTTTCAGCCTTTCAGGTACATGCATTCATAGTTTAAGGATTGACTTTGTCAACCAATAAACACAGATGGATATTTTTCAAACCTATAAAAGGCCATTTCCCAATTAATAATGGATAAGCAATATGTTTAGGGTTCTCTTATTTTCTATCTATTTTCCATTATGAAGCTTGTTATCTAGGTTTTTGCTTCACGAGTTTCTTATTTCCAAATTTGAGACTCGTTGAGTCTCATCATTTGGTATCAAACCCACAATATCACAATCTGGATCCTTGGCTTCGTGCCCACCCAAATGTCATACAGTTTTGGGTTGTTTTGAGACTTTCTCTCCACCCCATTAGCTTTTAGTAGCATTTGTCTAGTTCTCTTGGCTTAGTGACCACTTAGCATGAGCATCTTCAACATCAATTTTATAGATTTGGTTCTCTTGGCTCGGTGTTCACCCAAAATACTCAACTTAAAATCCAATCTAGGTTACTTTTGAGCCCACCCTCCCACTCCAAACAATTGTTGATCACATATCCAATACCTTAGAGGTTTCCCTTCGATACCAGAAATTTTTTTATCACATATCCCTTACCTTGGAGGTTGTCCTCCCACGTGCCTCCCACCCAAATATCTTAGAATTTTCTTTTCATATTTATTTTGAGGTCCACACCTCCCCTTGTTTTCTCTACACTCGATTTCCTCCTAGCAATTCCACCTTCCATTTGTTTGTACATTCTTTATTACGATTCACTTTATCCTTTTAGATATGTTTAATGGATCTCTATCCCTCAGCCCTTCCCTTCATACATATCCCTCTCAATAAGCTCCTTGATTTTCTTTGCCTTGACCTCACAACATCTTAAAAAAATGCACTCCTTTCTCTTCTAAAAGAACTTGAGGATCACATATGTGATACCATTGTTAGTCTTGGTATTGATTGGAGGATATGCACTCAATATTTCACACTTAACTCAATAACTCACCTCCTTAATTGGTGTCTCAAATATTCTCCTAAGCCCCCTTTAAACCATAAGAACATGGATGTCCCTCGGGCCCTTTCATTTCCTAATCACAATACTCAACCTAATTATGTAGATGTTATTTTTCCTGCACAATTGCACATTCTTCCATTTTTTCTCTCACTGGACCAAGCTTCCATGGATGATTTCTCTTGACTATACTAACACTTTAGCTCCTGCAGCCAAATGCTTCCCTTCTTATCTCTCTCTGGATAAGAAGGTGGTCGCACCTTAATAATATTTTTATGTTACGAACACTTTACTCACAACCCAAAGGCCACAACAAATACCATTGTATCCATCACAACACCCACCCATATCACATCCTCTACACTCATCTCCTCCACAACACTCTCCACCAAGATATATGAAGCAACTCTCATTTGTTATGACACCTTTCTTGATGCATAAATCTCTTAGAGTAGAGGCAACATTACTCTCTTCTAGGAGTCTTGTGGAGTAATCCACTACATAGTTTGATCCAGGTGGATATCGATGTCCATCCACCTATTCCAACTAGATCAAAACAGTCTTTTGGAAACTTACTATTTTTAGCAGTTTTTCGGTTCCTAAACTTTTGGGGCCATTTTGAGGGGATAAATGAAGTTTTTTCGGGATCAATCACCTCGATAATAGTTTATAGCTCTGATTGAACCCCCAAAATTAATATCCTCAACAATACCTTTCCAACGAGTTATCGTGCACCCCAAACGGAGATCGTATGCCAAAGTTACGCCCTTAGGAACTTGATACACCAAACTACCCTAAACGGGGTTCACAAAATTGTTGGCTTTTCATCTTCTAGGGTTAGGGTTTTGGATTTTCTTTATGTTAAAAAGGCCTTTAGAGCCTCATTGTAAAATTATCTTCTTGTGAATGTGAGTATCTGTCACATCTCTTCTCATAGTTAAGTTGCCACCATTCTAGCAAGTCTTTCACTCTGTATTTCTACAGTTTTGTACATTTTGATCATTAATAAAAATTGTGGATTATTGTATCTATGTGCCTCTTTGTATATATCCGATATATATTTTTTATATTATTGTCTCTCTTGCAATATCTCTGTATTTTTTTTTTGTTATATCTCTTTTCTAATTTTGTGCCGAAAATAATCTGGATCAGTCGTATCAGAGTAGGCTACTCTTGATCTCTTTTCAGTGCATGTCCCCAACGAGGTCCGAGTACAGCAAGTTGGGTCTATAGCTTGTCTCTCTTGAGGAAAATCATTCTCACATGTTCAAGAAACTCTCCATGGTGGAAGAAAAGAAAAACGACGAAGCAAAAGATTCTATTAATCTGTTGTTGGAGCAAGCTTTCACGCAACAGAGGGACAAAATGATGGAGAATTTTTCCCACATCCTTCAACACCTTCCTATAACAACATGTGTGTCTTCATCAAGAGACCACTTTGGAGGCACCTCTCCTTTCAAGGTACAAGTTAATTTTTATATTCGTGTATTTGAAGGATAGATAGATGTGGAGGCCCTAGAAAAATGGTTAAATCTGCTAGAAGGTTATTTATTTGTTCATAATTTCTCCGATGGGGAAAAGATCACCTTTTCACTCCTTAAGGCTCTCCCCTATGTCAAACATTGGTGGGAAACTTACTGGGAGCAAATTTCCACAGAGGAGTCTGGAATATATGGGGTCGAGCCCACTTGGGATTTTTTTGTGGATGCGATCAAGGAACAATATTACCTTTATGGCAACTATGACGATCAGTACATGAGATGGACCACACTGTGGAAATATAGGGGCCAAGAGGTCTCAGAGTTCACCAATACCTTCGATATCTTGCACACAAAGCTAGGTATCAAAGACTTTGAGTGACATTTGGTTATGAAATACCATAGGGCTCTGCACATATACATCCAAACCGAAATGGATTTTTTGTACATCTCATCACTGAGTGTTGCTTATTGATATGTTGTTAAAATCAAGCATAAATTTAAGCACCAGAACAAGAAGGAGTTTAGGTCTGCAAATCCACAACAACCAAAGTATGGTAAAGACGACCCTAACAACCAGCCTTCAGAAAACTAGTCCAAGCCACAAGAAAAGAAGGGTAACAGAAAGACGAAGAAGGACACTGGAAAGTGGTGTGATTTCCACAAAAGCCTCTGGAACAACACTGATGAATGTCACTCAAAATAGTCATTGGTGGCCAAGATCAAAGACAAGGAGCCAAACCCTGATTCAGAAAATAATCGGAAAAGACAGATCATCGACGTAGACCCCACTACTATTGTCATGACCACAACAATTCAACCGGAAGAACCAACATATCCTAAAGAGGGGGAGTGAATTTTTCATTCACAGATGTAGGTGAAGGGGACCCCGCTGCATTTTATTGTTGATAGCAGAAGAGAAAAGAACCTCATCTCAGCAAAGGTATTCAAACAATTGGGATTGTCAACAACACCCCACCTGCATCCATAAAACATCGAGTGGCTTCGCTAGGGATGATATCTCCCTGACAGCCAATAGTGTTGATTGTCAAACAGCATCCAACCCTTCAACGATGAGGTATTATGTGATGTTTCCCCTCTGGATGTCTGTGATTTTCCCTTAGGCCAGCCATATAAGTGGAAGCTCCATTTTATCTATGAGTCTCGACCCCATAGTGTCATTATTACTCTGGGGGGTCATCTCTACAGGATACCAAAGGTAGATCCAACTATTGTCCCACCTAAGCAGTGTCGCAAGGTAGTATCTCATACTACAAAATTCAGCTTCTTCATAGTATGTTCAAAAGGTGAATAGAAGAGCACCACAACCACTACAGCCTCAGCCCAACCACCTTTTGTCCAGCAGAAGCATGTCAACAAGATTGAAGCAAAGCACAAGGATTCCTTCTACACGCGGTCATCTCATGTATCCAAACTGGTTAAAAAGGTCCAACCCTTCCAGCCACAAGTTCTCCAACAAGGAAAGCAACTCATCAAGATGCAGATTCAGCAAATTCTTTTCCCTCTCCCCGGGACACTCAATGCAATGGAGACCATTTATTCCTAATTAGGGAGTATTGATCCATGTGGATATCAGTGGCCACCCACCTATTCCAATTGGCTCAAAACATTCTTCTGGCAACTTACTATTTTTAGCAATTTTTCAGTTCCTAAACTTTTGAGGCCTTTTTGAGGGCCTAAATGATTTTTTTTCGGGATATAGCACCTTAAAGAAATCCAAAGGCTCTGATTGAGCCCCTAAAATTAATATCCTCAAATATACCTTTCCAATGAGATATTGTTTTCCCCAAATAGAGATCGTATGCCAAAGTTACGCCCCTAGGAAGTTGATACACCAAAATACCCAAAACAGGGTCCACAAAATTGTTGGATTTTCATCTTCCGGGGCTATGGTTTTGGATTTTATTTATGTTAAAAAGTTATTTAGAGCCTCATTGTAAATTCATATTCTTTCGAATGTGAGTATCCATCACATCTTTTCTCAGAGATAAGTTGCCACCATTCTAGTGAGTCTTTCACTCTGTATTTCTACAGTTTTGTACATTTCGCTCATTAATAGAAATTGTATATTACTGTATATATGTGCCTCTTGTTATATATCTGATATATCTTTGTTATATTATTGACTCTCTTGCAATATCTCTATATATTTATTTGTTATATCTCCGCTTTCATTTCATGCCAAAAATAATCTAGATCAGTGGTATTAGAGCAGGCTGCTCTTGATTGTTTTTCAGTGCATGTCCCCGACGAGGTCCGAGTATAGAAATTTGGGTCGATTGGCTCTCTTGATGAAAATCGCTCTCACATGCCCAAGAAACCCTCCATGGTGGAAGAAAATAAAAACAACGGAGCAGAGGATTCTATTAATTTGTTACTTGAGCAAGCTATCACGTGACAGAGGAACGAAATGATGGAGAATTTTTCCCGCATCCTTCAACACATGTCGATAACAACATGTGCATCTTCATAAATCGGCCACTTTGGAGGCACCTTTCCTTTCAAGGTACAAGTTAATTTTTATATTCCCGTATTTGAAGGACAAATAGATACAAAAGCCAAAGAAAAATGGTTAAATCTGTTGGAACGTTATTTTTGTGTTCATAATTTCTCTGATAAGGAAAATATCACCTTCACACTCCTTAAGGCTCTCCCCTATGTCAAACATTGATGGGAAAATTACTGGGAGCAAAGTTCCATAGAGGATTTTGGAATATATGGGGTCAAGCCCAGTTGGGAATTTTTTGTGGATGCGGTCAAAAAACAATATTACCATGTTGGCATCTATGATGACCAATACATGAGATGGACCACACTGCAGCAAGAGAGGGGCCAAGCAGTGTCGGAGTTCATCAATGCCTTCCATACCTTGTGCACCAATATCGGTATCAAATACTCTAAGCAACATTTGGTTCTGGAATACCCTGGGGCTCTACACAGATACATCCAAACTTCAATGGATTTTCTGGACATCTCATCACTAGGTGTTGTTTATAGATATGTTGTTTAAATCAAGCAAAAATTTAAGCTCCAGAATAAGCGGGAGTTCAGCTCTGTAAATTTGCAACAACCAAAGTATGGTAAAGATGACCCTAACAACCAACCTTTAGAAAACCAGAGCAAGCCACGGAAAAAGAAGGCTAATGGAAAGACGAAGAAGGAAACTGGAAAGTGGTGCAATTTCCACAAAATCCCCTAGCAAAACACTGATGAATGTCGCTCCAAATAGTAATTGGCGGCCGAGATCAAAGACAAGGAGTTGAACCCTAATTTGGAATTTGATTCAGTAAATAATGGGAAAAGACAGATCATCGATACAAACCCCATTGTTGTTGTCGCGACCGCAACAATTCAAACGGAAGAACTAGTATATCTTGAAGAGGGGGAGTGTCTTTTTCATTCACAAATGTGGGTGAAGGGGACCCTGCTGCATTTTATTGTTGATAGCGGAAGCCAAAATAACCTCATCTCAGCAGAGGTCATCAAACATTTTGGATTGTCAAAAACACCACACCCGCAGCCATACGACAACAGGTGGCTTCACCAGGGATGAGATCTTTGTGTCATCCAGCAGTGTTGATTGTCATATGACATTCATCCCTTCAAGGATGAGGTATTATGTGATGTTTCCCCACTAGATGTTTGTGATGTTCTCTTGGGCCAGCCATATATGTGTAAGTGCCATGCTATCTATGAGTCTCGATGATCTGAAATGATCTTTTAAAGACTTGGTTAAGTTTTAAGCATGAGTTCATTTACCAATTAAGAATTGATGAAAGAAGAAGAAACTAATAAGATATTTTAGTAGCCATAATAAAAAATGCAGATCATAATGTAAGCACATAGAACAGCAAACCATAACAACAAAGTTGTTAATGAAGTTTGGCAAGATTGCCTACGTCTCTAGGCCTTTGTATCAGTGGGTGAGGTTTACTTATTTCTCTTCAATGCTTCAAACATACATCAGAAAAGTGTCAAAATGATTACAAACTAGTCTGGTTGTGTTCTGATCGACCTTAATAATCCAACACAATTGACGGCACTGAAAAAGGTTGAACGTAGCTCCCGGAATTGGCCGGCAAAGTTCCCCTCCTCAATGGCTTCCCTACATAAAAATGGCTTTGGATTTCAAATTACTCAGCATTTCTCCTGTTCTGAACCTCCTTAATGTTGCTAAGAACCGCTAGTTTATATAGATTTGAATTTGGCATCAACCTCCCAACTTCCTCCCAAGATCTGACCTCAAATTGGGCTACAGATCCCCCAATAATGGCTAAAATCCTCTAAAAACAGGCTGAAATTACCCAAAAATACATAATATAATGTTAAAAACCCATATTTGGAAATAATACAGGGCGTAACCCCCTTTACTCGGGCTCCAGGTCACATGGGAGGCGCCATATGTCCTCAAGCTGGCGCACCCCTGGTCTTTGGCCCTTGGTCCCCGTTAGCTCTGGTCGTATGGGTATGGCCATGTGGCCAAGTCCTTACCTCTCGCGCCCCAAACTCTGGATTGGCTCCTGGTCGCGGGCTAGCCCCTCGCCGACCGGGGCTTATTCCCAAAACTCACCAACACATGTAACTTAAAATCAAATGTGGTGGTTTCTTTAAACAAGCACCATAATAGACTGGTCGGTCTGCCCCCTTTCACAAAGTCATTGGCTCATCCGGAGGTTAAGGGATCGAATCCACCGGAGCCTATAACAAATTTTTGAACTAGCCATCATTGGCTAAATCTGGGGTGCCACGTGGCACCCTCTAATTGGGCCACGTGTCGCCCCATGCTTTGTCTGTACCATATAGTCAGCGTACAATCAGTGCACAGTCAGTTTCCATGTCACCATCGTATAGCCTAGTCACTTGTCCAGTCAACTAACATGTCATCGTTGTATAGCCCAGACGCATGTCCAGTCAGCTGCCATGTAAGCATCTGTATAGCCCAGTCACCTTACCACGTCAGCTTCCATACAGCCTAATCACCCTGTCACATCAGCTTCCATACAACCCAGTCACACTGCCACGTCAACTTTTGTATAGCCCATTTGTCGTCCGTACTGCCATGTGTCAACCTATCATCAGGACACGTCATGTAGGGACTGCCACATGTCATTTGTACAGTGCCACGTGTCAAATCCGTACTGGTGCCAACTCAGCCTGAAAATGCCAAATTTGAGTGACATGTGTCACCTCCTAGTGATGCCATGTCAACATGGTGACATCATCATTATGTCATGCTGACATCACATGTTGTACAATTGACTTCAATAGTACGGCATGTTGACTTTGACCAATTGACTTTTTGCTTGTTTGGGAAATCGATCAAAATGCGATATCTTTCGCATGCGGCGTCCATTTGCGAAAAAAATTATATGGCTGGAATCAATGCGACGATTCGGATGCAATGGAATTGCTTTCATCTGATTCTGAGAACTTTGATTTGTAGGCCTTCCTGTATCCATTTTGGATCATGCCTCTCCACTAAGACCTTTTTGTCCTCCAAAAGGGTATTAACCAGTCATCAAGTGCGGGATAGGCCACCCCACTTGTTTTTTGTCTTTAAACTATGTTGTGTGCACCTGTATCATAATAATCAATTGAAAAACAACCATGACGACTGACATCATATTGTTAGCCACTTGTACTCGTTCACATCTTATTGAAGCCACTACCATCCATGTTGAAAACATTAGCAGCGATAACATCATAAATATCACTACAAATGAGATAATATCTTTGAAGTACTTGCACGACATTAGCTTATCTTGAAGCAAAGTATGATTGAATTTCCATTATACAACCATCTCATGTTCATGCTTAAGATCAATTGATTTAATTGGCACAATTATAGGTGTGTTTCTTGCATAAGTTGCCTTCCTTAATTGTTCCATTGTTTGAAGAGATTCATTTGCTTTTATGTGATGAGCATGTACAACATATTCATTGCCTTCTTTAGTTAAGTGATATTGATTATGTTCCATGTAGACGATTGCTTTGCGATCATACAAATAAGGATTGCCTAAAACCATTCCACATTCATTGAGTGGCCCCACATCACACGTTACCTCATCCACAAACTTTGATGAAATTGCAAACTTTAAAGTGTGTTGCTTTGTTATGTGCAATTTATGATTGTTGCTTATCCATTTAAGTGAGTAAAGTTTATGATGCATCTTAGTGTTTAATCCCAATTGTTTAACCACTTCCTCTAAAATCAAGTTAAATTGAGATCCACTATCTATCAATGTATCAATCTTAGTGTGTTTCATTATCACCCTTATGTGAAACAATTTACTTCTAGAATCATATCCATCGCCAATTTTCCCTGTCAAACCAACTACTGTGATTTTAGTCTCATCACTTGAATCATATCCCAAGTATGTTAGATGTGTTATTGTTGCAATTGTTTTCCTCCCTTTCCTCTCTTTGAACCACTTTGGTCTCTTCTCTAGATGCAATTGCCAGCAATGGTCATCATCGTGCCCTTCTTTCTTGCAATGCTTGCAAGAGAGCTTATCTTCCTTTCTTGTCACTGAATTTTCTTTCTTTCCATTCCCCTTCCTTTTGTCCTCTTTCCTTGAAGACGATTCCCCTTATACACCTACTCATGTTTTTCGTGCTTCAATGTATGTTTCTTGAACAGAAACCTCATCAAGATTAGTAGGTCCAAACATAAATACAGTGTTACGAATATGTGCAGGTAAACCTCCTATATACTTCATAAGAGTTTCTTGGGTATGTAATGGAATATTCAACATTAATGCCATCTTACAAAATTCATCTATGTATTCTTGCATTGCTTGTCCCTTTCTTAGTTTAAGACCTTGACATTCAATTAAATCCTTCTCTTTATGACCCAAAGGAAAAAATTTCTTTCTAAGTGCAAAAACAAAATCTTGCCATGATGGAAATACATTACCAACTTGTTGTGTGCCATTTTGCAGCTTACTCTGCCACTAGATGAGTGTTGTGCCTGCAAGACAGAGCTTCCAACTTTATTTGAGTTGCATCATCATTGATTTGTTGCACACTGCAATAAACTTCCATCTGTCTGACCCAGTTATCAAGCCTCTCAGCATTGACTTCACCATCATACATGGGTAACTGAAATTTTACATCAAGCTTAAGTACAGACATATCATGGTTATGTTTATGGGAATGTTTTCTTGCAGTGGATTTTGAACTTGTATTTGAAGAAGAAGAAGTTGATGGAGGAGAAGGAGGTGAAGGAGGAGGTTTAGGAGGATCCTCTCCTTCTTAAATTTTATCTTATTTTGAAGATTCCCCTTGGAAAGGCCTCTTTCGTTCCAAGTAATCCTCATATAAGACCTTTACCATCTCAGACATGGCGAATAAAGTCTTTTGCAACTCAATATCATTCTAAGACATGCCTTCTTCCAATGCCATCCCCTCACTTTAAGAATTCATCTTTCTCGATCCAATCTCAGGATCCCCTTCTACAAGCTCACCTTCACCACGATTCATATTTTCCCTAGTAATCATGCAAACTCAAAAACCAACTGTCAACCAACTCTAATACCACTTGATCCGAAATGATCTTTTAAAGACTTGGTTAAGTTTTAAGAATGAGTTCATTTACCAATTAAGAATTGATGAAAGAAGAAGAAATTAATGAGATCTTATAGCATTCATAATAAGAAATACAGATCGGAATGTAATCACATATAATAGCAAAGTTGTTAACGGAGTTTGGCAATATTGCCTACGTCTCTAGGCCTTTGTCTCAGTTGGTGAGGCTTTCTTATTTCTATTAAATGCTTCAAAATTACATCAAAAAAGTGTCAAAATGATTACAAATTGGTCTGGCTATGTTCTGTTCGACCTCAAGGTTCCAACATAACTGACGGTACTGAAAAGGGTTGAGCATAGCTCCCGGAATTGTCTCGCAAAGTTCCGCTCCTCAATGGCTTCCCTACATAAAAATGGCTTTGGATTTACAATTCCTCAACATTTCTCTTGTTCTGAACCTCGTTAATGTTGCTAAGAACCCCTGATTTATATAGATTTGAAGTTGGCATCAGCCTCCCAAATTCCTCCCAAGATCTAGTCTCAACTCGGGCTCCAGATCCCCCAATAATGGCTAAAATCCTCCAAAAACAGGCTTAAATAACCCAAAAATACATAATATAATGTTAAAAACCCATATTTGGAAATAATACAGGGCGCATCCCCCTTTACTTAGGCTCCAGGTCACATGGGAGGTGCCATATGTCCTCGGGCTGGTGCACCCCTGGTCTTTGGCCCTTGGTCTATGCTAGCTCTGGTCGTATAGCTATGGCCACGTGGACAAGTCCTTACCTCCCATGCCCCAAACTCTGGATTGGCTCCTACTATGTAGCCCCTGGTCGCAGGCTAGGCCCCCGTCGACCAGGGCTTATTCCCAAACCTCGCCAACACATGCAACTTAAAATCAAATGTGGTGGTTTGTTTAAACAAGCACCATAATAGGCAGGTCGGTCTGCCCCCTTTCACGAATTTATTGGCTCATCCGGAGGTTAAGGGTTTGAATCCGCTGGAGACTATAACAAATTTTTGAACTAGCCATTATTGGCTAAATCTGGGGTGCCACGTGGCACCCTCTGATTGGGCCACGTGTCGCCCCATGATTTTTCCATACCATATAGTCAGTGTTCAGTCAGCATGCACAATCAGCTACCACATCACCATCTTACGGCCCAGTCACCTATCCAGTCATATGCCACGTAAGCATCTGTACAGTCGAGTCTCCCTGCCATGTCAGCCTCCGTACAACCTAGTCACCCTGCCACGTCAACTTTTGTACAGCCTAGTCACACTACCACATAAGCTTTCGTAGAGCCTAGTTGTCGTATGTACTGCCATCTGTCAACTTGTCATCGGGCCACGTCATGTATGGACTGCCACGTGTCATTCGTAAAATTCCACGTGTCAAATCCATACTAGTGCTAACTCAGCCAAAAAAATCCAAATTCAAGTGACACGTGTCACCTCCTGGTGATTCCACATCAGCATGATGATGTCATCATGACATCATGCCAACATCACTTCTCGTACTGCTGACGTCAGTAGTACGACATGTTGACTTTGACTAGTTGACTTTTTTTATTGTTTAGGAATTTTTTCAGAACCCATCTTTTGTATACGACGTCCATTTGTGAAAACAATTATATGGCTGGAATCAGCGCGATGAGTCGGACGCAATGGCGCTGGTTTTGTCCGATTCTGAGAACTTTTATTTTTAGGCCTTCCTAAATCCATTTTGGATCACTCAACCCCGTAGTGTCATTATTACTCAAGGGGGTCATCTCTACAGGATACCAGAGGTAGTTCCAACTAGTGTCCCACCTAAACAGTGTCGCAAGGTAGTATCTCATACTACAAAATTCAGCTTATTCACAATCCGTTCAAAAGGCGAACAGAAGAGCACCGCAACCACTCCAACCTCAGCCCAACCACATTTTGTCCAGCAAAAGCAGGTCGACAAGATTGAATCAAAGCGCAAGGATTACTTCTACACACAGTCATATCATGTATCCAAACTAGTTAAAAAGTTCCAACCCTTCCAGCAACAGGTTCATGACAGCCTTCAACAAGCTAAGCAGCCCAACTTCTCTAGCAAGGCAAGCAACTCATCAAGATGCAGATTCAGCAAACGCTTTTCCCTCTTCCTCGAGAACTCAACGCAATGGATACCATTGCTTTCTGAGGAGGTAGGATTGATCCAGGTGGATAACGGTGGCCACCCACCTATTCCAACTGGCTCAAACAGTGTTCTAGCAACTTACTATTTTTAGCAGTTTTTCAGTTCTTAAACTTTCTGGGCCATTTTGAGGGCCTAAATGATTTTTTTTTGGGATCGATCACCTTAATATTAATCAAAAACTTTGATTGATCCCCCAAAATTAATATCCTCGGCGATACCTTACCAACGAGCTATCGTGCACCCCAAACAGAGATCGTATGCCAAAGTTACACCCCTGGGAAGTTGATACACCAAACTACCCAAAACAGGGTCCACAAAATTGTCGGCTTTTCATCTTCTGGGGTTAGGGTTTTGGACTTTCTTTATGTTAAAAAGGCCTTTAGAGCCTCATTGTAAAATCATCTTCTTTCGAATGTGGGTAGCCGTCACATCTCTTCTTAGAGATAAGCTGTCAACATTCTAGCGAGTCTTTCACTCTGTATTTCTACAGTTTTGTACATTTCGCTCATTAATAGAAATTGTGTATTAATGTATATATGTGCCTCTTGTTATATATCTGATATATATCTATTATATTATTGGCTCTTTTGCAATATCTTTGTATATTT
>ML780162.1:36913-62159 GCA_009831015.1 Picea engelmannii | reverse complement strand
ATTTGGTTCTAAAATACTGTGGGGCTCTACACAGATACATCCAAACTAAAATGGATTTTCTAGACATCTCATCATTGGGTGTTGTTTATCGATATGTTGTTAAAATTGAGCAGAAATTTAAGCTCCATAACAAGTGGGAGTTTGTCTCTACAAATCTACAACAACCAAAGTATGGAAAAGACGACTCTAACAACCAGCCTTCAAAAAACCAGTCCAAGCCATAGGAAAAGAAGGGTAATGGAAAGACGAAAAAGGACACTGGAAAGTGGTGCGATTTCAACAAAATCCCCTAGCACAACATTGATTAATGTCGCTCAAAATAGTCATTGGTGTCCGAGATCAAAGACAAGGAGTCGAACCCTGATTCATAAAATAATGGAAAAAGACATATCATTGACACATACCCCATTGCTACTGTCGCGACAACAACAATTCAACCAGAAGAACTAGCAGATCTTGAAGAGGGAGAGCGCTTTTTTCATTCACAGATGTGGGTGAAGGGGACCCCATTGCATGTTATTGTTGATAACATAATCCAAAAGAACCTCATCTCAACAGAGGTTGTCAAACAGTTGGGATTCTCAATAACACCACACCCGCAGCCATACAACATCGGGTGGCTTCACCAGGGACGAGATCTTTGTGTCATACAACAGTGTCGATTGTCATACGACATTCATCCCTTCAAGGATGAGGTATTATGTGATGTTTCCCCTCTAGATGTATGTGATGTTCTCTTCGGCCAACCATATATGTGGAAGCGTCGTGTTATCTATGAGTCTCGATCTCGTAGTGTCATTATTACTCTGGGGGGTCATCTCTACAGGATACCAGAAGTAGTTTCGACTACTTTCCCACTTAAATAGTGTCACAAGGTAGTATCTCATACTACAAAATTCACCTTCTTCACAGTTTGTTCAAAAGGTGAACAGAAGAGCACCGCAACCATTGCAGCCTCAACCCAACCACCTTCTCTCCAGCAGAAACATATCGACAAGATTGAACCAAAGTGCAAGGATTCCTTCTACACACGGTCATCTCACGTATCCAAACTGGTTAAAAAGGTCCAACCCTTCCAGCCACAGGTTCGTGATAGCCTTCAATAAGCTAAGCAGCGCAACTTCTCCAGCAAGGCAAGCAACTCATCAAGATGCAGATTCAAAAAATTCTCTTCCCTCTCCCCTGGGCACTCAACACAATGGATACCATTGTTTCCTAAGGAGGGAGGATTGATCCAGATGGATATCGATGGCCACCCACCTATTTCAACTAGCTCAAAACAATCTTCTGGCAACTTATTATTTTTAGCAGTTTTTCGGTTCCTAAACTTTCAGGGCCATTTTGAGGGTCTAAATGAAGTTTTTCGAGGCATCTATTTGTAACTCGATTGTTCAGTTAATGTTGATTTTAAATCTGATGACGACATATATATAATCGAAATGGCATATCAAATTTCAAAGTTCATGGGAACTCATTGGCATATTTATTTCACTGGTGAAATTAATAAATGAAGTGTATTGTTTTAGTGGTTTTTGACGAAGTTTATTATCTGAATGAAGCTAGTGGCAATGTTATGTTGGAATAGTCATGGGTTGTTTCAACACGGGTGCATGAATCTATGTTAAGTGTCTTAGAGTGTGAGAAAGTGAGTGAGTGTTGCTTTGAATGTAAATGCAAATACAAATTATATTTGGCGAAGGGTACTCACTTTTAGGTTATTATGAACTCAATGATACTCACAATCAGGTTATTTTGTTTATTTTATCTTAGAAATTTATGTGGTCATTTATTGTTGTAATTGCGAGTAAGGGCATGAAGAAGACTCTTGCTCGTTGGTTAGTTGAGATTCTGAATTCGTAAGATCTTAAGCTGTGAATCGACATTTGCCACTGCATACTTGTAAGGTCAAATTGCTCGAATTTTCTATTGTATGAACACGTAATTCCCAACTTGCAGAACTAGATTTAGATTTCTTTGATTACAAATTTGGAGCTAGCTTTCAAGGAATTGTTTGTGTTTATTTACATTTCTAGTCTAGTGGGTCTTTTTGTGCTTTGAAATGGTTGGCCAACTCTTTGGGTTTATTTACATTTCCAGTTTGGTGTGTCTATTTATGCTTTGAAATGGTTGGTCATATTTTCTTCTATACATGTGCATCTTCTAACAATACTCGACATTTGGGAAAATCTTCCACTCCAACTACTATTATCCGATGGATGAAATTTGGAGATCTATGTAGTAAGATTGAGATAAAGGGACTTCAAATTCAAATTTGGTTTCGTTCTTTTCTTTCGCACTACGAAACAAACAACATAATAAGCAATTGCGTGATACAATTAAGCTCTAGTATTGTCTTGAATATTTTCTTAGGGAGTTTTAGTAACAAATTTTATTAATACATAGTTTCACAGATAGATCCATACCAAAAACTTTGATCACTCCAAAACCTCCAATTGGTTCTAGATACATAATGCGGTGAGAAAATATTATGTGTTAGTCGAAGTGATTAACGACTAGAAGTATTGTAAAGCTTATAACATTGAATTGGATTGCACACTTGTTGTCACATACAGTTGTTCAAGTTCGCAGGTGACAACCATTAGCGCACAGAGTAGGCAAAGGAAATTACAATGGCGTTCTTCCCCTGCACATTTTCAATATGGTGTTATCTCTAAACGCATATGAAAGGACTCCAAAGTTAGCAGGCGGATAAAGTTTAGCAGGGGCACTAAAAGTATCCGACGCGCCCAGATCTCGGCTCCCCTCCAGATTGACGGTCACTAGTCATATCGGGGCCGCAACATGTGCAGACGTTAAAATCTGAATGGCAGGACGATATCGAAACCATGGTTTTGCGGGGAGGCGATGTGTCAGAAGGAGGTGCATATTGGGCCCGAAAGTGGTGAAGGTGCAAACCACTTTTCGTGGCCTCGATATGCACATGCACATATAGCGCCCTATCCCATGTCGACAAGTGGTCGCCCAACAGTTGTCCCACCACACTCCAATCCCAAGGAGCGGTCATCCAATGAACGAGAGTTGACTTCCACGACCTCAGCATCCAATCCAATTGTGACAGGTGGTTTTCTACAAATCGTTCGTCTCGTTGTGCTCTAATCCCGATGAAGATTCAGTTAATGAGGTAGGGGAGGGTAGCTGAAACCTCGGCTCAGCCCATAAATGGAAGGCTCGATAGTTATGGACAAGGAGGTCGGACTGTCAGTAGGGTATGACGATGGTCATCTTTCTGCAGGTCCTCACTGAACCTTGTTTGTGTCTGACAGAGGGGAAAACACCCAGTCTGACAAAGGACTGCTCAGACGGAAATCTTTGAATGGCATTGCCAGATCATACTCCTGGCAGTAGTCGAGTGGTCTAAGTATAAATAGATCATTTTGATATTTTGTTAAGGTCGTCAACTGGTTGAGAAAAAGCTTCCTATTTTGTAATATTTTGATGCCAGAATTGTTCTCTGGTTATGTATCAAATTTTAGACTTTCGCATTAATAGAAGTCAACTTCTCTCACCTCTTTGTAAAAACTATGCTAAAACACTGGGGCATGGAGGATCCAGTCGAGGGTTGCAGTGCTATTGTAATGTAGGTTTGATTACAGTATTGTTGTGACCAATTTTAGTCAACTTCCTTGTTACTTTATTTCCCCTTATGCTGAAAAGCTCAGGCATGGAGGATCCAGTCGAGTTGTTGCAGTTGCATGGTTATGTAGGTTTGATGATTATATTGTTGTGACATATTTTAGTGTCTAAAACTTTAGTTCAAGAGTGCTCTTGAGCCTAAGTTTTTCTTCACCGAGCTGCTTGAAAGTCAGACGCCCATAGCAGTCTTGTTCACCTCTCTCACTAAGTCTTCCTTATGCTCGCACTTAAACTCAAATCACTGACTGAAGTTAATGAGGCCATCACTTCCCTGTGCATTTATTGTCCAGATCCTGTATTAAAATCATTCTTGTACTGAGTTTTGTCCATTTCACCTCCATTCATAAAACCGATATCCACCAAATATTCTGATGGGTACTGGGTTTATCCTCTCGCAATCTAAGGGTGACTCTCAATGCTAACATTCTTGGCATCATTGTTGGGGAATGAATTGAAGACATTTCCTTGGGATAGAACGACAAAGAAATTATGATTTTGAAGGTGCATCAGAAATCAGTAACTTGAAGATTGCAACTTGCACCTAGCGACTCCATTGTTTCAATTGTGGCTCTCAAAAGCAGACATAAGGGGTCTACTCCACAACTGCCTCTGGCCATACCTAAAGCTGACCCAGAAAAGATTATCACAAAAGGAAAGACCTCTCAAGAAATCCTTTCAACTGCTATACCAGGTGATTTTGATAACTTACATGTTTCTTCTTTAAAAACTCCAGCAGCTGCATCTGATTCTTCTATTATATCATCTGTTGGAGTTTCCATAAGTTTAAATTTTGGGAGTTTCCTTGTCGAATTCTCTCCTTCTAGGCCTCATTTAGAAGAAATATTTGACACCCTTGTCTCCCCTAAGATTGTAAAGTAGTTCAGACACAGAAGCTTAGAAGATTTCCCCACTTTGGGTCTCACTACTCCTCCTCCTGTCATAGTCACTGCATCTAACGAGGGGGAAACTTCTTTTCCCTTCTCCCCGGGAAACACAATCCCAGTCTCACTTGTCAAATCCCCATCTCCCCTTGGTTCTCCTGCAGTTCGCATTCCAATGGCAGGTGCTAATCCTCCCAGAAACATAATGGATGCCATATTGGCTTCTAGGTATGCCCCTCTTTTTTTACCTCAACCTATGAATCCCCTCCCAGTTGGATATTACCTCAAATACATGCCCAAGTTTACAAGAGAGGAAGACATAATTTTTGAAGAGCACCTTTCAGCTTTTTACAACTATGCAGATAATTTAAATATTGAAAATGAAGATGACTGGTTGAGATTTTTCATACAAAGCCTTGATGGTGAGGCTAGAAAATGGTTCAGGGGATTGACTCTTGGATCTATTGGTGGGATTGAAGCTCTGGATGATTCATTATTGAGACATTGGGGGGATAAAAAGGACTTCCTTTATTATATTACAGAGTTTGGGTCACTTAAGAGAGAAGAAGGGGAATATATCTAAGACTTATCCAAGAGATTCAATAAGATGTACAATAATATCCCCACTGAGATAAAGCCTATTGAAACCTCTACCAAGATCACTTATGTTAGTGCCTTTGACCTCGATTTTTGCCTCCTATTGAGAGAAAGAAGGGCCACCTCCTTGGCTCATATGAAATATGCAACCCTCAAAGTAGAATCCAATATACTGGCAGTTGACAAACTTAGGAGTAAGGTTGATAGAGACAGAAGAAAAGGCAGGTCTGAAGCTTCAACCTCTGGTCCCTCTACTTCCCACCCTCAAGTGGATGAGCTAACTAAACTGGTTAAATCACTTTCTGCAGAAATGGAGAAATTGAAATTTGAAGGGAAACAGGGCTATAAGAGCACTCAAAATACTGATAACAGGGGCAATTTCATAAGACCAAATAGCGCCCCTCAGATCATCCAGAGATATCAAAGAAACATTCATGATCAAAATATCTAGACCCCTCTCAAAAATAATCTGGTTACTGACGAAGGAGAGGAAGAAGATATAGATCTTGAAATCCATTGCCTAGGTGACACCTCTTCATTTCCTCATTTAATTCAGTTTGCATATGAAGAGTCCCTCATGGATAACCAACTAAATGAGATGAGCAAAGGGGAAAGGACCAGTAGCTAACCAAATAGATATAACCTCAGATCCAAAAGAAAGAGGGAAAGCCTGACAGTTCTAAGAAGCCTACTAGAACAGAGCATCATGTTAAGGAGGTGGCAGCTAGCAGCAAAGAAAAGGAGACATAGAACCCCCAAGAAATGATCAAGAACCCTGTCCCAGAGGTGAAGAAGATTTTGAAGCCTCCCTACTCTTTTAGCTTTGAGAATGAGATTCAAAAGATTAAAATTCATGTTCCTTTCTTGGAGCTAGTTAAAAATGAGGATTTCAAGAGATACCTCTCCAAAGTGTTGCAGCCTGAACCTTCATCTCATTCCATAGATTCAGTGAACCTCCAAAATGAAAAGCCTGTTGTCATATTGGGGACTTTGGTGGAGGATAGAGATGACTCCTCCCTTCCTTTCTATACATCATTGAACATCCATGATAAGGTGCTTCACAACTGCTTGATGGATTCAGAGGCATCTCACAATCTCATGCCTAAGATTGTCATGGAGAAACTCGGGTTGGAGGTTACAAAAAATTACCATGACCTATACTCGTTTGATTCCAGGAAGGTGAAGTGCCTTGGGGTTATCAAAGACTTGGTTGTATCCTTGTTTCAGTTGCCAATGAAGAGCCTAGTCATGGATATTGTAGTGGTTGATGTTCCCCCTAAGTTTGGGATGCTTCTGTCTAGATCTTGGATAAAACGGCTTGGGGGGACTTTGCAGATGGATCTTTCATATGCCACTATTCATGTGTTTGTAGGTGAACAAAAAAGTCTTTATAGGGAAGCACAACTTGCTTACATCATCAGTGATGAATCAAATCCGACCAATCACCCCATTTTTGCAGTAGATATCGATCTGGGAACTAGTATGTTACAACTCATTGATGGCCCTCAAGCACCTATTGAAATAATAAAGAAGCCCATCACCCCTTGTGAAGAACCTCCTTCCAATATCCATGTTTGGAAAATGTTTTTTGATGGATCTTCTTCTAGAGAAAGTGTTGGAGCTAGGGTAGTGTTCATTTCCCCCACCCAAGAGACCATATCTCTGTCTCATAAGCTTGAGTTTGAAACAAAAAACAATGTGGCAAAGTATGAAGCTCTTGTTTTGGGTCTGAGAGCTGCCAAAGACATGAAGATTGAGAAGCTAGCAGTATTTGGAGATGCTGAGTTGATAGTACATCAGGTCAAGAATCTGTATCAGGCTAAGCACCCTAGGTTAAGGGCCTATAGAAATCAAGTATGGGATCTTGTTGACAGTTTCTTCTTGGCTTTTAATATCTCATTTGTTCCAAGAGAGAATAACTCTATGGAAGATTCATTGGTTGTCTCAGCAAGCAGTTTCAGGGTCCCTTTGCCCCCAAAGCTCAAGTATGAGGTGGAATTAAAATACAGACCCTCTATTCCTGACAATGTCAAGCATTGGAAGGTCTTTAAGGATGATCTTGAGATTAAAAAATTTCTTGAGAATGTGGATGAATTCTCTGGTTTGCATATTAATCAGGATCAAGATACTGAAGAAAGCCCACATGCTGATGTTTTCTTGAATAAAATTGCTTACCATCATATTGTTCAGTTGTCAAGTAACTGTTGGTTGTGGAGCCTGATTATCTTCCTGATTTAGAGGTCTTTTACTTTCAGCCGTGTTTATACCCCATGAAGTATTTACACCCCAGAAGTATGTACACTCTTCCATGTGAGGGAGTGCAATGGGGGGGTACCCCCTCTGTGGGGTCCGGGGGGGCTATCCCCCCGGTTAGGGGATCTGGGGGCAAGCGGGCCCCTAGCAGGGGTTCGGGGGCGAAGCCCCGGAAGGAAAAATTGCCTTGTAAATGTATATTGTAATTTCATTGTAAATATGGACCATTCATTATAAGGTCGCGGATCTAACGATAGAGATTATGTTAGGGTTTTTTCCCTAGAAGGAAACCCTCTTTTATGAGGGAAATGTATTGCGGCTATGGTTGATGGTGAATATTGTATTCTGAGAGAGGAGACTGTGAGAGAAAGAAGAGGAAGTTACAGCGGGTTTTGTTGTAGGTTGTATCCCTTCATTTGCTGGATAATAATAAAGGAAGGACCTGGCAATTTCTCTGGTGGACGTAGCCCACACTGGGTGAACCACGTAATTTGTGTCTCTCTTGTATTGTGTATCTTATGTGTTTTGTTCCGTAATTTGTTTTATTTTATTGCTCCATGGTCCTATTTTTCTAACAGTAACCATATTCCAAAGGGACTTGTCCCCTTGGAGAGATTGTTTGACAGAAATGATGTTGTTGTGAAGGTTAAAGGTTCAACTGAGGAGGCTGATGTGACTAAATGCAATCTAGGAACAGAGGAGGACCCCAGGTATGTCAAGTTGTCTAGCAGTCTGCCAAAGGAGCAAAGGGTCGATTATGTCAAGCTTTTGAAGGAGTTTATTGATGTTTTTGCTTGGAAATATGAAGACTTAAGGACATATGACACCAGCATCATTGAGCAGAAGATCCCTTTGAAAGAAGAGGCCAGACCTTTCAAACAAAAACTCAGATAGATAAACCCCATGTTGTTGCCTATCATGGAAAGGGAAGTAAAAAAGTTGTTGGACGCCCAGATCATCATCCCCTTGAGATTTTCAGAAAGGGTGGCTAATTTGGTGCCTATGAGGAAGAAGAGTGGAGAAATCAGGTTATGTGTTGATTTCAGAAATTTGAATAGAAGCTCCAAAAAGGAAAACTACCCCTTGCCAAAGATGGAGCACATTTTGCAAAGAGTGGTTGGTTCATCCAGGCTATCTATGATTGATGGCTTCTCTGACTACAATAAGATCTCTGTACTTCCTGAATATAGAGAGAAGACAACTTTCACTACTCCATGGGGCACATTCATGTATGCTAAAATTCCCTTTGGATTGATGAATGCAAGAGCAACCTTCCAGGGAGCTATGGACATTTCCTTCATTGGGGAGAATGACAAATTTATAGTCATCTATCTGGATGATATTACAGTATTCTCAAGGTCTGATAAAGAGCATTGTCATCATCTGAGGAGAGTTTTCTTGAAGTGCAGAAAATTTGGTCTCTCCCTCAATCCAAAGAAGTCTTTGTTTGCTATGAGAGAGGGTAGATTATTGGGGCATATTGTGTCCGCGGAAGGGGTAAGAATTGATCCAAGTAGAGTAGAGGCCATCCAGACCTTATCTTTTCCTAGATCTGAGAAAGAGGTCCAGTCTTTCTTGGGTAAAATCAACTTTATGAGAACATTCATTTCTAATTTTGTTGAGTTGGTTAAGCATATTATAGCCATGCTTAGAAAAGGAAACGAAGTGAAATGGACTGTTGATTCTAGAAATTATTTCGACCAAATCAAGAAGGCTCTAACTGAAGCACCTGTGCTCATCAGTCCTGACTATTCTAAAGAATTTCTGATATTTTATTTTGCCTCGTCTGATACATTGGTTTTTGTTTTTCTACAGATAAATACAGAGGGGTTAGAGCATCCTATTTCCTTTTTCAGTAGAGCACTGAGGGATGCAAAAATAAGGTATGATATGATGGAGAAGAAAGCATATTATTTGGTCAAAGCCCTCAAGACTTTCAGAATCTATGTTCTACATTCAAAAATCATTGCATATGTCCCATCAGCCTCAGTAAAAGAGATATTGATCCAGCCTGATATAGATGGGAAGAGAAGCAAATGAATGGCCAAAATTCTGGAGTTCGACCTAGAAATAAAACCCACCAAGCTGGTGAAAGGCCAAGGTTTGGCCAAGCTGTTGGCTGAATCAAACTGCAATTCTTTAGGGGTAAATTTTATGAACATAAATTCAAAAAATCAGTGAAATGAGATTGTTGATAAAGACTCTCATATCAGCCTCAACTTAGCAGAATGCACCTGGTATAAAGACATCATATATTTTATGCAGAAGTTAAGGCCTCCTGATGGTTTGGACAAAAACAAGGGAAGATATTTGAAGCTCAAAGCAATCAAATATTGTCTCATTGATCAGGTTTTGTACTAGAAGTACCCTCTGGCAGTTTTGTTATGATGTCTAGACCCACAGGAAGCCCAAAAAGCCATATCAGATTTTCATGACAGCTTATGTGGAGGGCATTATTTCTAGAGGACCACAACTTACAAGATCCTCAGAGCTGGGTATTTCTGGCCCATCCTTTTTACTGATGTTTGTGCAAAGATTAGAGCATGTGTCAAATGTCAAAAGTTTGTTGGGAGGTAGCAGCTCAAATCTTTGCCTTTAAAACCTATAATGGTTTTTGGGCCTTTTCAACAGTGGGGTCATGACTTCATTGGAGAGATCCACCCAGCCTCAAGTGGCCAACACAGGTGGATTTTGACTGCCACTGATTATTTTATCAAATGGATAGAAGCCATCCCTACAAGGAGTGCCACTCACAAGGTGATCATTAGCTTCCTTGAAGACATCATGTCCAGATTTGGTTGTCCGAGCAGGATTGTTACAGACAATGTTGCCTCTTTCAAAGCTGAACCATTAATCAAGTTCTGTGAGTAGTATGGAATTGCATTGATACATTCTACTCCCTACTACCCTCATGGAAACAGTTTAGCATAATCCTCTAACAAGAGCCTCATAAATATCATCAAGAAATTGTTAGAAGATAACAAGAAAGCATGGGACTCAAAGCTGAAATTTGCATTATGGAATGGCAGGGTCACAACAAAGAGGTTACTAGGTGTTTCCCCTTTTCAGCTAGTTTGTGGGATTGAGGCCATTTTTCCTGCCCATCTTGCCTTGCCTGTGGAAAAATTCCTCTAGGACTACCAAGGAGAACTCGATGATATGGTTAGGAGGATACAGTAGTTGGTGGAAGTACAACAGATCGGGGAGCAGCTGCTTGATAAAGCGCATGATCACCAAAAGAAAATAAAGCGAGCCTTTGATAGGAGGGAAAGCAAGGAGCATTTCCATCTAGGATATCTGGTGCTCAAGTGGGATGCCCCCAAGTAGGATAAAGGCAAACATGGAAAAATTGAAGCCTTATGGACTGGTTCGTTCAAGATTTCTGAAGTATTTTCGAATAACACCTATAAGTTGCAAAGCTTGGAGGAATCTAAAGTTTTGGGTAGCCCTGTCAATGGGCATTTTCTAAAAAAATATTTTGTATAAGCCATGATTGGCTATCCACCATTGTAATTACCATTTCCTTTCATTTTATGTTTAAATAAGAGACTCCATAACCCAAAAATATAAGGCACTAGAACTGCACATTCTTGGCAGCTCACAAGGAGCGTGCCATTCCCTGTGGAGCCAAATGTTATCACATACAGTTATTCAAGTTCACAGGTGACATCCATCAACACATAGAGTAGGCAAAGGCAATTACATTAGCGTTCTTCCCCTGCACATTTTCAATATGGCACTATCTCTAAACGTAGATGGAAGGACTCCAAAGTTAACAAGCGGATAAAGTTTAGCAGGGGCACTAAAAGTAGTCGGCGCGCCCAGATCTTGGCTCCCCTCTAGATCGACAGTCGCTAGTAATATCAGAGTCGCAACATGCGCGGACGTTAAAATCCGAAGGGCGGACCGATATCAAAACTATGGTTTCGCGAGGAGGCGACGTGTCAGAAGGAGGTGCATATCGGGCCCGAAAGTGGTGAAGGTCCAAACCACTTTTCGCGGCCCCGATATGCACATGTGCATATAGAGCCCTATCCCAAGTCGACAAGTGGTCACCCGACAGTTGTTCCGCCACACTCCAATCCCAAGGAGCAGTTAGCCAATGAGCGAGGGTTGACTTCCACAACCTCAGCGTCCAATCCAATTGCGACAAGAGGTTTTTTGTGGATCGTCCGTCTCATCGCGCTCTAATCCCGATGACGATTTAGTTAATGAGGCAAGGGCTGGTAGTTGAAACCTGAGATGAACCCATAAATGGAAGGCTCGATAGTTATGGCCAAGGAGGTCGAACTGTCAGTAGGGTACGGCGATGATCGGCTTTCTGCAGGTCCTCGTTGAACTTGGTTTGCGTCTGACAGAGGGGAAAATGCCTAGTCTGACAGAGGACTGCTCAGACGGAAAGATTTGAATGGCATTGCCAAATCATACTCCTAGTAGTAGTAGATTGGTCTAAGTATAAATAGATCATTTTGATATTTTGTTAAGGTCGTCAACTGGTTGAGAAGAGCTCCCTATTTTGTAATATTTTGATGCCAAAACTATTCTCTGGTTATGTATCAAAATTCAGACTTTCGCATTAATAGAAGTCAGTTTTTCTCACCTCTTTGTAAAAATTGTGCTAAAACAATCGGGCATGGAGGATCCAGTCGAGGGTTGTAGTGCTATTGTAATGTAGGTTTGATTATAGTATTGATGTGACCATTTTTAGTCAGCTTCCTTGTTACTTTATTTCCCCTTATGCTGAAAGGCTCGGACATGGAGGATTCAATCGAGTTGTTGTAGTTGCATGGTTATGTAGGTTTGATGATTATGTTGTTGTGACATATTTTATTGTCTGAAACTTTAGTTCACGACTACTCTTGAGCCTGATTTTTTCTTCACCAAGCTGCTTGAAAGTCGGATGCCCATAGCAGTCTTGTTCACCTCTCTCACTAAGTCTTCCTTCTGCTCGCACTTAAACTCAAATCACTAACTGAAGTAATGAGGCCCTCACTTCCCTATGCATTTCTTGTCCAGATCTTGTATTAAAATCATTATTATACTGAGTTTTTTCCATTTGACCTCCATTCATAAAACCGTCATCCACCAAATATTTTGATGGGTACTGAACTTATCCCCTCGCAATCTGAGGGTGACTCTCAATGCTAACAACATTGATGATGGCTTAGTGGATGATTTTGAAAAAAAAAATGGAAGTTTGGTTACCATGGGAAACAAACACAACTCATTATCACAACTATAGATTCTAGAAATTATGTGTAATCACTTTACTAATACATTTGTAARTATTTTGTGTGTAACATGTAGGGACTTTGCAAAAAATCTTCTTTTTTACTATAATGTGTAAAAATTTATTGTGTAATATATGCGAGCAATGATATTATATTTGAAAGGTTTCCATATAAAATGACCTTTTAAAAGTTTGGTGGTTTTGTTATTTTTACAAAAATAATAATACAATTTTTCTTCTATATTATATTAAACGATATATTTATTATTTCTTCATTACCACTTTTAATTTTATAGTATATTTTAATTATATTAATTAAATTTGATTATCAATTTAACCAGATAATTTTATTAAAAAGATTAAGAAAATAAAAATAGACATTTTGAATTGGATTATTATTAAGCATGGGGTATCATCAAAATGAAATTGTATATATATATATATATATATATACTTAATTATTAAAAAAAAATGAGTTGTCAATCAATGTGTTGGATTGGAGAGAGAGTCGAAGTGCGCTAGGGATAGGGTTGCTACAGCTTTGGTGTGCTTGGCCGCCCCTGGAGGGGCTCAATCATTCCCAGCGAGGGAGGTCCGCAAGGCACCTCCTACAGTCAAGAAACGGTGCATGGCAACATAGGCAGGGATTCTAGGTGCCCAACCTTTGAACCGCCACCATATCTGCACTCGCAGCTCCTCTTTGAGGGCACATTCAAGGACAAGGAAATGGACATCAATTCAGGGAAATCTCCAACAAGTGCAGCGTGACCATGGTTACCTGGGAAATGTATTCTCCAAGCACTGCAAGCACCGAAGTATGTCATAAGCACACCTAGGATAGAAGAACAGAAGCAATACATGTGAGATTACGCCTTAGTTGGGAAATTTCTAGGGCTATGGCCCTCTTAACGTGAGCTAGTAAAATGGATATAACAATGGTGGAAGCCCAAAGGCCATTACGATCTCCAACTTGGTTCCAAAGGATTCTTCACAATAATATTGCATAATCTGAAGGACAGGAATCACATTTTTGATGGAGGGCCTTATTTCTTCAACTCTACGGGACTCTTCCTACGATTTTGGACGGAGAAGTTTAGCCCTGAGACAGAGGACTTTGTGCACGCCCCAGTGTGGATAAGATTAGTTCCTTGCCGCAGGAGTTCTGGTTGGAAGAGGTACTGGCAGGAATCGTAAATACCATTGGAGTATATGTTAAATCTTCGGAGGCAACGAAGCAGCAGAGATACACCTCCTATGCGTGTATCTGTGTCTACCTGAATATATCAAAGGAACTACCAGGATCCATTGCTCTGGAATATCATGATGAAGATTGGTTGCAAACCATTGACTATTAACACATATTGTTCAGATGTAGAAAATTTCATGAGCACGAGAACCTCTTCAGGGATTACCCCCTCAACAAAATAAGAAAGGATGAAAACCTAGAAACAAGCAAAAATAAGGATGGCTTCATCCCAGTAGCAGGTAAACACAGATATGGGGGAAGGAGAACAGTAGCCCAGGCCAACAGTGATACGCCCTCCAGTAACCAATTCGAGACACTACAACAGCTCCCAAAGAACATGGATTCCCCACAAGTCCCTCCTCCATAGAAAATGCTGAAAAACCCAGAGAAAGGGAAAGTTGTGGATACCCCAGGTATGGTCCAAACCACTTCTCTACCCAGCTCTAATACCACAACTATAGAACCCTTAGAAATAGAATATGGGGGTGCATAAATGGATCTCAATGAGCAGGATCTAGTAGGAGTAGACCTGGACCATCTGGAACAAGCTTACCGACACTAGAAACTATACACCATCCCTCCAAACCAGCTAATAAAAGTACATAAAGTCTTCCTCAACTCCACAGCCAGATCTAGTTCGGGTTTGGGAATACAGGGGAATATACCGAAAGAGAAATGAAAAACTCAAAAAGATGAAAAGAAAAGGGGAAGGAAATCAACCCAGAAGCTCATCTAGGAGATTGGACACTTCATGGTCAACTCAGGTCAGATCCATCTCATATCTGACATCTTTCCCCCTCTCCTTTCCCCATCCTCATCATGAATATCATCTCTTGGAATATAAGGGGACTCAATGGTCATAGTAAGAAGAGGTTACTACATGAGATTATCATAGCAGAAAAACCAGACATAATGATGCTCCAAGAAACAGAATGTCCAATGGAATAAATGGATAAATTTCTCTCTTGTTACTGGAAGCAAGGGAAAGGTATCTACACTGATGTTACGGGCTCCGCAAGAGGCCTGGAAATTATTTGGAACCCGAGCTCAGTAAACATGGACAATTTATTCACAGCCAGATGGTCCATCTCTGTGACCTATCGACTCATAGGCTCCAACAAGCCTGGCTACCTGACAAATGTCTACGGACCAGCCACACCAAGGGACAAAAATGCCTTTATAAGGAACCTGGAGGGACTAGCAATCCTCACTTCGGGAAGTAGATGGATTCTTGCAGGGGACTTCAACATGATATGCAATATGGAAGAGAAAAGAAGTGAAAATCGTCGACTCGAGGCAGAGTCAGGGAACTTCCAAGGCCTAATCGATAAGCTATGCCTCATTGACATACAAACCCCTAATGGCCTCTTCACCTGGATGAATCGAAGATCAGGAACACATCAGGTAGCTTGCCAGTTGGATCGCTTCCTCCTCTCAGATTCTCTCATTATGGAAGACACAGCACTGGAAGCTCGCATCCATGATGTTCATGGATCGGATCACTAGCCCATCCAACTTTGGCTAGACATTCCTGCCTCTCCTGGACACAAACCCTTCAGATTGGAGCAGTTTTGAATAAACCACCTGGATTTTCAACAAAATTCCCACACCTTGTGGATGGAGGCATCCATATCACATGGCTACAAGATGTATAGATTCCAGCAGAAACTCAAGAAATTCAAGTAGAATCTCAAAGCGTGGAATAAACAAACCTTCGGTAATATCTTTGAATCCCAACAACAACTAACGGATCAAATGAGCATCATTCAAAGCCAAATCCAAGATCAGGGCATCTCAGAGGAACTCAAGGCACAGGAAGCAACAATAAGCCAAAAACTGGAGGAAAGAAAATCCCAAGAGGAGATATTATGGAGCCAAAGTCTCGCATCCAACGACTAAAGGAGGGAGATAGAAATACCAAATTATTCCACAGGTCTACCCTTCAATGAAGACATGCCAATTGCACTACGCAACTGATCACAGAAGACGGGCAAACCCTTCACTCTCATGAGGACCTGGAAGCAGAGTTGGTCACCTACTACCAAGATCTCTTAATGGAACCCCTGGGGGATAGATCTCAAGCCATCTCCCAAATCACGCATCATATACCCTCCTCAATCACAGCGGAACAGAATGAAGTTCTTCTAAGGCTCATTACGCTCGGGGAAGTGGACTAGGCACTCCATGACACTCCTATAGGAAAATCTCTTGGGCTGGATGGTTTCACTTCATACTTTTTTCATCGTTGCTGGAAAATGGTAAGGGAGGAGGTATGGGAAATTATTGAAGACTCCAGAGCCTCCGGTCAAGTCCTTCCGGCCTTTAACGCCACCTTCCTCACCCGCATTCCCAAAGAAGAGCAATTCATTCACCCAAAACAGTTCTGACCTATCACTCTTTGCAATGCCATATACAAACTCTTAACAAAGGTGATAGCCTGGTGCCTTAAACCTATCCTTCCCTTCATTATTTTACCGGAACAATCAGGTTATGTGGAAGGAAGGCAAATCTTGGATAGCATTATCCTAGCACATGAAGTTATCCACTCTCTTCAAAAGACCTACACTCTAGGTATGTTATTAAAACTAGATATTTCCCAAGCTTTTGACAAGTTAAGTTGGGGTTATATGCGCTCAGTGCTCTTATCCTTTGGTTTTGAATCTTCATGGGTAAACTAGATACTAAATCTCACCTCCTTTGTCTTCCTTTTTATCCTCATCAACAGAGTCCCCTCTTACCCTTTCTCACCCACTCGAGGGATTAGGCAAGGGGATCCTCTTCATCATGGTGGAAGGTCTTAGCCGGTCCATTCAAGCTTCAATAACAAATCATACTCTAGCAGGATTACCCTTGCATGGCATAGATCCTTCGATCTCTCACAGACAATTTGTTGATGACACTCTAATGATGGGATCCCCCACGGTCCAAGAGGCCCAAACAATCCTCTCCATTGTTCAAACCTTTTGTGACGCTTCTAGAAAGGATATTAACAAGGACAAATACCAAATATTCTTCTTCAATACCCCAATGCCAATACAACTCCACATTACCAAAATATTGGCTTTCACTAGAAGCCCCCTTCTGTCCAAATATCTAGGTATCCCCCTCCTTGACAAATCCCTTAGAAACAACTCCTAGGAAAGTCTCCTCGCTTCCTTTTCAAAAAGGATTTCCTCCTGGACCTATCGTGCTCTTAATCTCCCTAGTCATCTTACCCTCCTCAAGTTCACGCTACGGGCCTTGCCCATATACACCTTCTCAGCCCTTGTAGCTCCCATCTTTGTTTCAATGCTATCAGAGCCCTGTAAAGGAAATTTCTTTGCTAGGGGATCAAAACATGAAAAAAAGTAGTGTTGATTAGCTAGGAAAATATTTGTAGACCTAAGGCTTAAGGGGGTTTAGGAATAGGAGATCCTTCAACTATGAACAAAGTCTTGAGTGCTAAAATCTAGTGGAGATGGCTGAACAGACCTCAAGATCGATGGGACAAGATCTAGAGAAGAAAGTACACACCTAACACAGCTGAAAAAAACTTAATTAGATGGAATGGAGATACCCTAGGATCCTTGATTTGGATGGCAGCCAGGCAGAATCGAATCTTAGTGGTCAATCACGCCTTCTGGGAAATTCGTAATGGCCAAACAGCTTTCTTATGGAATGACTCATGGCAGCAGTTACCTATTTTGGTGCAAGATGCCCGAGTTGACACCTTCCTCACCCCGGATACCCAAGCGGGGATGACAAAAGTGGCAGACTATTGGCAGGAAAACTCCACGGATGTCACTTGGAGATGTTGGAAATCCACAAGAGAGGAGCTTCACATTGAAGCG
Organism: Picea engelmannii; assembly: GCA_009831015.1. NCBI lineage: Eukaryota > Viridiplantae > Streptophyta > Pinopsida > Pinales > Pinaceae > Picea > Picea engelmannii. Next base: position 44,468 of record ML780162.1, on the reverse strand, counting down.
CACGTGGACTTACAACCTTGGTACAACCTCACCAACACCAGGAAAATTCCTATTATTCAAGGAGAGGACATCTTGTGATGGGGACATTCTTCACGGGGTACTTTCAATATCCAAGAAGCTTATGCCATCAAGGCGAATTTTAATCACCTTCCCCCAGGGACGGTTTGGACTAAAATCTGGTCGCTCAAGCATTGGCCCAAAATCAGTACCTTCCTTTGGTTGGTGGCTCATGGTAGCATTCTCACTTGGGACAATCTCATGAAAAGGGGGTTCACGGGGATTTCCATATGCCCGCTTTGCATGAAGGATGCAGAATCACTCAATCACCTGCTAAACATATGCACCTTCAACTCCCAAGTTTTGGATCAATGTGTGTCCATCATGCGCACTTCAGATCGTAAGCGAGAGAGCATAAGCACAACCATTGGAGAGTGTCGGGAGGTGGCCTTCCAGTCACACATTTTAAACCGCATATGGCAGTTACTCCCTGGTTTCATCCTTTGGCAACTTTGGAAAGAAATAAATAGAAGAATCTTCCGGAACATTCAGAAAGAATGGAAATACTGTTGGACCCAAAGCTGCACCAACATCACAGAAACCAACAGTTTGCATCGTTGGACTGAAGCGGACTTGATCTGTCCAATTCGAGAACAGAGCATCGTGGACAGCTGGAATCTCAAGTTAAAATCAACTTCACCCTCCACTCCTTGGAAACACCTATTGAAGGACAACCCCTCTCACTGGTCCTCTCCTTCTGAAGGCTTTATCAAGATGAATTTCAACGGGGCCTCCAAAGGAAACCCGGGCACAGCAAGCTTCGAAGTGGTCTTTCAAAATCAATAGGGGAACATACTGCTCACCTATGCAGGAAGCATGGGCCATACAACTAACAACGTGGTAGAGCTATGGGGTCTTACAAGAGGCCTTCAAATAGCTCTAGAGTAGGGTTATCACAAATTGATTGTGGAAGGTGACTTGCAAGTGGTTGTCAACCTCTTCGGGAAAATTCTGAATGGAGCGGATCTAAACAAAATATCGCCTTGTTGGCGACTATATTATGGACTCATAACAATGGTGATGCTCATCTGACCTCACCATGCTCTCATACCCTCGCATGTGAGACGGAAAGCGAATCAGATTGTAGATGATCTAGCCAATATTGGAACTGCCTTGGAGGGACCAGACCTTCTCTGCCATGCTTCCACCCACCAGATGCATCCCATCCTCCAGAGATGCATGGAAAAGGCTTTGGCCATCGACAGTCCCCTGGATGGGGTGATAGTGCAGAATAGGTGTCGTATGGAAAAAAATGGAGACAACCAACGAAGCATCAGCCACGTGATAGGCGTGTGTCCCTCCCTACCTCCCACTCCATGAATTTAAAGTAGTTTCATTGCTACTAGAGCGCCATTTATCCTAGTGCGCTCTTCTCTAGCCTCTCTTCCATTCAATGAATCAATCTGATGGCTCCGCCATTACTCTGCTCGTGTGCATCCTCTCCTCACAGCGGTCTTAACATCATGAATTTCAATAGTCTTGCCTTCATCTCTATTCATTCCTGGTCGAGTCTTCCAGCAGTCCACGCCCTCCTCTGGTGCTCCTTGGCCTTCTTCGCCTTCTCCCTGCACCTGCTTGTCTTTGCTCTGCTTCATCCATGTCAAGACTATGGGGGAAGTCCAAACGCGGCTCGGCCTGGTAGGAAAATCGATCATGTTTGACAATCCAACCCCCACCTACCCCTGCACCCTCACACAGTTCATCACCCTCCTCGCCAGCCTCTTCGGAGCAGTCCACCCACTGTCTCAGCGGTCTTTTGCCCCTCTCCTCGCCCTATGCATGTCGAATTGAATGGTTCAACCTCCTGGGAAACTCACTGGGCTTTAACCCCGGGACAATACCAGACTTGGCTTCCTCATCGCAACCAACCCCAGACATTCCTCCCAATTCTCCTACGATTTCTGCACCTGAGCCTTCGTCAGTGCATTTTCCACTGGCCCATTCTCCAGGAGAAGGTTTTTTCGGCGGCCATGGAGAATATCAAGAGTAGGCCCACTCTTGCCCAGACTGTGAAACCTGTGCACAGGTACAAGATGGCCTTGCAATTCTGCAAGGACTAGTGTTTGAAGTGCGTAAAGAAGTGGAGGACCTGCATTTTTATTTGGAAGTCTTGGATGGGAAGGGAACACAAATCCTGCAAATGCTTTCAGCTTTGCACGGATCATGCCACCCCTCAGACGCGGCGCCAAATGCATCAGGGGATGAATAGTTGATATTGGTCCCGGCTCTGCACATGTCTTCGATGGAGGATGCAGCACCAAATTCAACTCCAACGCTCAAGGCCACCTCCTTAGACGCGGTGCCATGTTACAAGCCCATAACTTGAGTAGCACATGTGTCACTCTACATGGCCTGTTGGATGTTTATATTAAATTTTTCCACTTGTCGCTTCTAGTTTTATTCAATTATGTTTGTCTTACATTAGTCTTAAAGGGTATAGTACTCTGAGTGAATCAGTTTCCCTTATGGGGTGATTCTACTCCAGATGTTAGATGTTGTCTTATGACTGGGTTTTTGACACAATGATTCTAGACCTGACTGGTTTGCTAAATTGGTTTCCCCACATGGCAATTCAATAATTACAGTCTGGGATAAACTGTCGATGATGTAATTTTTAATTTTGAAAGGTTTTTTTATAGAAACTTACTTAAAAATAAAAAATAAAAATAAAAAATAAAAATAAAAATGAGTTGTCATGATGATTTCCGAAAAAGTCCTTTATATGTTTTTTATGCTAACATTTCATAAATCTGATCCATTTAGTGGGCACCAAAAATGAGTTACAATGATGGATTTGGGAAGACACATTCATATGTTAAATATTGGAAGATATTATATAAATCTTTGTTTATCTATAAGGTTTTATAGAACATTGATTAAATGTATTATAGAGCATTGATTAAATGTATTTGTATTATTTACTTTGATTTTTTTAAGTATGCATAATTGATTAAATGTATTTATATTATTTACTTAGATTTTTTTTAGGTATGCATAATTTTTGTATGGAGAATGGTAAATTTATATATTGTTTTTATTCAAAAGTTATATATAACATATAACATGTGTTATATGTATAAGGAAGATTGAATATGTGCATAACTTTTATAATCAAATGTACTTTTTTCATATTATTTTGATTATTTTTAAATTCTTTGAATTTTATATATAATATTTATAATTTATAAATAATTGAACTTTATATTTTACTATTTTATTAGATAAGATTTTGGATGTCTCAATGCTTAATATTATATGATTTGATTGAAGTTGTTGTTTTCTTAGTGAGGTGTTGGTTTAGTTGGTTAGTGCACTCCCTTTAAAGCTTTGTTTTAATTTTCAAAATCACAAATTCTTAGTTATTAAAAAAGAGTTTATAGTTTCCTCCATATAACATAGATTGATAAATTGTGGTAGCTTAATTATGTATGTATTCGAGTATTCTCCAAATTTAATTAAACATATAGAATTTAAATTTCTATATTTAAATTTTATATTTTAAATGCTTTCATTAGATAGCATTGTCCATATAATGATTATGGTATTCCTTATATACTAATTATTATAAAGTCCTAAAGTTATTCTTTTTCATGGAGTATTTTCAATTCATTTCTACTCATGATGAGGTGGTGGAATCAAATGGACTTGCTTGTAACATCTAAGCATAGTTTAAGTATTTTCCAAATTATGATATATATATATATATATATATATATATATATATATATAATCCTGTCAACTTCATTGGTGATTGGGGGAATTAAGTAGGGGGAGATGGAATTGCTCTGCGAAAACCCTAGCCGTGGGCGATTTAAGTTTTTCTTGCTTAGGTTCGCAGTCCTCTCTTAGTCCTAAGTCAGGCCTATCCCCCTGTGCATTTGTTTTGGGAGCTCTGGTGGTTAGTAGTCGTGGACGAGCTGGTATATTATGGGTATGACCTTACAAATGGACAACCTATCTGGAATTTTCGAGATGACACTTTCTCTGACATTGGCCTGTCGGTTTTGTTGCCTCCTGTCGAAAATATGAGGGCTGCTTTGTCGTCAGCCCCAGTCTAAAAGTCAATCCTGGATCTCTAGATGTTCAGGTGGTGTTACTGCTGCTTCGGAAGATGAACCTGTGCTTTGGGGGAATTTCTCCCCTTCTCCTCTGGAGGTTTCATCAGACTCGTGGAGTTCAATTTCTTCTTCATCCTTTCAAGGTCCTTTTCCTCCTCCAGTTCCAGGGCTTGATGAGATCTAGGCATTCCAGACTCTAGGGCGCTTTCCTCTTCTAGAATAGTTGGAAATTCTAGGGGATTTTATGTCCCTACCCAGTTTGGTAAGTCCCCTTTCGGGCTAGAACCAGTTCTTTTCCTCTTTTTACTTTTTGGAGCCGGACCTCCCCTCCACTCAGGATCTAAACAATTTTCTATCCCTCCCTTCATCCCCTTGCTCCTCTGGTCGGGACCTTCCCCATTGCTCCCCTCCTCCCCATCGAGCAAACATTTCTAACACTAGTAGTCGCGAGCCAGCTTGTGTAACCGGAGAACCCTTGGCCCCAAAGCAGAAGAAGGCACGTCCAGGTATTTCTTTAGTCCCTCACCCACTCTCATTAGCTTTGGGAGACGACTTCATGTTACTGGAGGTTCCATCTCTTGCCAATAATTCTATGGTTGGACGCGGAAATGGGAGGCATTTCAACCATGAAATGCTCACAGAATGGGTCTCCTTTTCGTGGAAGGATTTGGGGATTAAATTTTCATCGGTTCATTCTCTAACAAAAGGCTGGTTCATGTTCAAATTCTATTTAGCCTCCAATGTGAGCAGGATTCTCGGGGAACCTTGGTGTCTGGACTCGAATCCCTTTCTAGTGAAAATATGGACCCCTTTCTTTGATGCATATCGGGAGAGGATTGATGAACTTCCTATCTGGGTGCGACTTCCCGATTTGTTGGCCGAATGTTGAAGTTCGAAATGTTTTGAAAAAATTGGAAATACTCTCGACACCTTCATGAAGGCATACATGTCTTTCTCTACATCAGGAAAAATGTTTGTGGCTCGAATCCTAGTTTCCCTCAATATCATAGTTTATACGATACCCTTGAGCTCTCACAGGAGGGAAAAATATTCAATCAACCGCTTGATTATGAGGGGATTCCTTTCAAATGCCATAGATGTCATAAGCACGGGAACAGGGCAATAGATTGTCTTCTTCCCATGAAGCATTGATTTTTGCAGGGGCTAATTTAAGGGCAAAGGTCTAACCTTTCTTTATGTCCGGGCCGGGGTGTGGCTTCGCCTCCTCCTCAGTTGAGGGCCATGTATAGGGCTTGGAAAGAGGTAAAAGCTAAAAAATCTGAAGGGAAAAAAGACTATGTTTCTCTCTCTTCAAAGGAGGAGAGCTTGCGACTTGCGGAGGAATCGAGCCCTTCCTTGTTAGATTCCCAGATCAAAAAGGGTGTAGAAGCACATTTGGGTATGCCCTCTCTCTCTCATTTGTCTATCAATTTTAAATTTTTACAGTCTTTTTCCCATAATTTTTGGGTTTTGAACAAGGTGAAAAATATTCCCTCTCTCCCAGTGGCTTTGGATATCCTAGTGCCTTTTTTCCCAGGTCCCCCACTTTCCAGTCTTTCCCATGGATCTTCCAAGTTAGCTCTTTCTCCTTTGCCCCCCTCACAAATCCAAGAGTCCTCTTTGATCTCCGATGAAGACTCTTTTAGTTACAACTTGAGGTTTCGTTCGATTCCATCCTCAAACCGCCCAACCCCTCCTCTATCTGGCCTGGGTCTAAACCCTTCCTAGGTCACTAGTCAAAAAGGGAGAGGTAGAAAAACTTTCTTTTCAAAAGCACAATCTCCAGAAACCATTGATGTGGTAGCAGGTCATCAACTCTCCATTTCTGGGGCTCTTAGAGCAAAGCCTACCCCAAAGAGTTTTCCCTAATGAAAGTGATCTCCTTTAACTGTAGGGGGATGGAGAGCTCCTCAAATTTTGTTGGAGCTCTCGCAGCTTGATGTTATTCTACTTCAAGAAACCCTCGGAGAAGAGGCAGTGGTAGTCCAGATACTAGAAAATTTTCAAAAAGGTTGGCATTTCTTTGGATCAAGTGCTTATGGTCGCTCAGGAGGTTTGGTTTTGGGATGGAACCAAAAAACTATAAAACTTTAAAAATCATGGGGCTTCACCGAGGGTCAAGGAATGAAAGTTTGTGTTGAATCTTTGGGAAGATCTTTCACAGTCTTAAACATATATGAGCCCATTCATGATCGGCCCCAGTTCTGGAATGCCCTCCTAGAAAAATCTTTTTTAAAAGATCTCGCTCTTCTCCTAGGTGGAGACCTAAATTTTTCAATAGGGGAAGATGAATCTTGGGAACACACATCCCAGGCTGACTCTCTCTCATATTTTTTGTGCATAAGTTGGAAGAAGTTGGTTTAATTGATGTTTCTCCTATTAAACTAAGTCTTACTTGGAGAAATAAGAGAGTGGGAGAGGATTATATTGCAAAGAGGTTGGACTGCTTTTTGATTTCCATCTCTCTGGTGGAAGAATCTCTTCTCTTTAGACAATGCACTGGTTCAAGTGGGGAGTCTGAACACTTCCCAATTTTCCTAGAAATAGCGGGAGATTACAGAAAATCGGCAAGTCCTTTCAAGTTTAACTCTGCCTGGTTAAAAGAGGAGAGCTTCCTAAAGCTAGTAAAGGAATTTTGGACGCCCGTAGACCACTTAGACAGGGAAGTTGTACAATTCACAAGGAATTTAAAAGAATTAAAAACAACTACAAAAGCCTGGGCAAAAAGGAGAAAACAACAGATGGAACGTGAATTAATCCAGAAAGAGACTAACCTGCAATCCCTTTACGACTCTGTCAAAGGAGGTTTTGAAAAACCTGAACAAAAAGAGTTACTAATTGCTTTGGAGAAAACCAGAAGGGATCTACTTCAAGCTAGAGAATAAGAATGGAGACAAAAAAGTCGGGCTCTCTGGCTGCAAAGCGGGGATGAAAACAAAAAATTCTTTCAAGCCTATGCAAAAGGTAGGAAAATGTCAAATACTATCTGGGGAATCAAAGATCAGTCTGACATATTAATATCATCCTTCGAAGACATGGTTAAGTTGGGCTCTTCCCATTTCAAGTCATTATATGCAGCTGATAGAAGAGTTTCCATTGATACGGTCTTACAAATGACTCAATTGTTCCCTCGATTTGTTGAAGAGGAAGGAAATGAATAACTATGGCAGAAGTAACAAAAGCAAAATTAAAACAGGTCCTTCAAAGTTTTCAAAAAGATAAAAGTCCAAGCCCGGATGGATGGTCTACTGATTTCTTTGTAGGTATGTATGATTTCTTTAGCTCAGACCTACTCAAAGTCTTAGAAGAATCTAGAATCCATGGATTTATTCATCCCCCTTTTAATGTTACTTTCATACCTTTAATCCCCAAGCTGGATGCTCAAGAAATCTTGGATGACTACAAAAGCTTGGGGAAAAAGGAGAAAACAACAAATGGAA